>VZRX01019841.1:21393-44491 GCA_013398075.1 Notiomystis cincta
TTTGTTTGGGATTTTTTAATCTAATCCCTTAAATATTAAAAGAGTACATGAAATTTTGTTATGTGATAGTTCTTGGATTGGGGTTTCTTTTTGTTTCAAGGGTTGTTTTGGGGTGTTGGTTTTTTGGGGGAGGGATTTTTTTGGTGTTTTAAAAGAAAAAATCACAAACCAACAAAATTTTTAGAATAAACAGGGCAATATCATCCTAGTGTTACTGCTCCTAGGATATTCATAGCCCCACCTTCCTAGGAAAACAAGGGGGTTTACAAGAGCAACTTGATACCACAAATCTAATCATAACCATGAATCACACTTAAAAGTTACATTTCAGGATTACATAGGTTTAGCAATGAGTCTGGATGGTAAAAAAGAGTAAAATTCTTGCTATGACAGGTGACGAGCTGAGGTTTAATACCTTTGCTTTCAAAGTGCGATTCTTAGCTGGGAAGACAGGTCTCCACTGTATCTTACATAAACAACTCCTTGCAAGTTAAGTGTCTGCAAAAAGTCAGCCACAGCACTTTTTTCTCACCTGTGCACTTCACGGTATGTGTTTGAAGCCCACAGCTCATATTACAGGAGGGGAATTAAAGCTGTATGATTACCTGGAGTAGAATGAAAATGACCGAGATAAGTTTTCTGCTGTTTTAACTATGTCAAAGTTAGCAAATAATTTTAGTCATGCCTGGGGCTTGGAATCAGATGGCTTGCTTTGCTGAGGAAAGGGGCTTCTTGTAGTAAGGCTTCGTCTTCAGCTTCTTTTCTTGATTTACCCTAACTGATAAAAGCAACCCGAGGGAACCATATGTTTTATGGCTGCTGGCAGCATAGTAAAGAACTTCACAGCCCGCAGTAGTTTCATCCTGCCAGGACATACACAAAGGTAGGAATGTGAGGCTGAGGCAGGAAAAAAGGCTCAAAGAGGGTAAACAGTAGTTTAGTGTCACTCACAAAGGTTCTGAGAAAACAATCCTTGTTTGTGGTCTGTTCAGAATCAAACGCACACTTGAGCCAGACCCTATTCTCACCCTTCTTTGAAGGACTTTCCGTCCTAACCAGCACTGATGCTTGTTTGTAAAAAAGANGTGAAAGTTCATTTTAAGTTCAAACATGTCATATCAGGTCATTTGCAAGCTAAAAGTTCATAGGAAGGTTAGGGTTTCTTTTTTTTTAAAAAAAAAAAAAAAAAAAAAAAAAAAAAAAAAAAAAAAAAGAAAAAAAAAAAACAACAAACCTTAGTTTTAATTACTGATGTCTCCTAAGTCAATCTGGAGCAAATTCAGATCAAAGTCAGCAGTAAACAAAGGCATAACCAGTTGCAAAGCCACTGATATGCATTCAGATTTCTTGCAGTGCTATTGCAGTATGTGTCACTTAGACACCACAGTGACAGGCATGGCAGGTATCTCAGGAAACTACTCCTCTGTGATCTTCTAGTCACTGTTCCATTCCTCAGCTGAAGAAGCAATTCAGTTTCTCAAGCCACTCTGCCTCAAAAAGTACTAATATAATTAAAATCACAAAATACTAAAAAATAACCATCTACTGTTGATCTTTTCAGAGAGATATGCTTAGAAATCTGCAACTGAAAATCTGTAAGGACAAGCTGTCTCCTTTCAAGTGTCCTGGTACTTCCACAGCTGCTATCATGGTAATTCAGCATTTCTTGTAAAAAATAAGTGAAGATAAAGTGTAAAAGATAGACCCGTAAACTTACTGTAATTTACACTATATGATAAATTAAAACAAAACTTTAAAAATTAAATTATAATTGGATTTGTTCTGACTGACACACTTCATCCAGTCTCTGAAAGCCTGTGACCTGGGCCGTGGCTATTAGTCTGCATATTACTATTTCAGAATAAGGAAAGAAACCCTATTTAATTTTAAAGGCATCCAGTGCAAGGCTGGAGAGACAGTGCTTGGAGAATTCCACAGTTCAGGGTAAATGTTAGGCCACAAAGGGCATTACTTGCCAACATGTGATTCTTTCCATAAAACAGGCTTTTCCCTACATATTTCCTACACACCACAGTGTTCTCATATCCTTTATCACTCCCTCCCTGCCTTTTTATATGCATTTTGCCTATGTCCCTTCCCACTTTGTCACAATGTCCTTGCCTTACTGAGTTTTACTACACGACACCACAGATCTCAAATATAGGTCACACTCAGGCTGCAGTTAATCTACCTCACCCACAGTGCCACTTAAGGATTCCAGGCTTCCACAATTTCCCTAGCTAGACCACAACAAACCCCCTCAGCTCTTGCCCATGTCCTCAGTCTCCTGCAGTGATAGTCTCAGCCATCCCTCTCTCTCCTCTGCTCTCTACAGCATCTTCAGTATCCCTCCACAGTAAGCTCCTACAACCCCAGCCTCAGCTGCACACTGATATTTACTGAGGAGCAGTCTGCATGCACCACAGCTGGTGTGGAACCACCCAGGCACTAGCTGGTATGCATATGGCAATAGGCCTGACCACCCTGGAATCCAGGATTTCAGAGAACAAGGTGTGCACCTGGCAGCTGATGCCTCTCAGGAAGCTAGTGTGACACGCTGCCTACTGGATGCCTGGCAGATTCAACAAATGGCATCAAGGATGGCATCTGGCTCCCAGGCCTCTGCTGTTTCTGACAGGCCCCATTCAGCACACCAGGAGTTTTGCCAGCTGTTTGCATGGAAAGTAGGATTGGATCCTGAAGAACAGAATGGGGCCAGCCTCCCTTTCCTGTGATGTTACCTCTGCATAGCATGCTTATAACCTGACTGCACCCTTACAGCTGCCGCCTCCTGGCTCTACTCTGGTGCCCTCGTCCTTGGAAGGTGCGCCAAGCACAGCCACAGAGCTTCTTCCTCAATGTCTTTGGAGAAGTCTTCCTTGTCAGGATGCAAACAAAAGTCTGAGCCTGGGTGTTGGGACACAGAAGGGCTGAGTCCCCTGTCATTATGAATGTGCTGCCACGAGACACTCTGCTCACTTGCTCATCTGCATGCCTCTGCTGCCTCTCTAACACCCAGAGTGCACAATAATAGAGTCATTAGCAATCCAGCAAAGTCTTACCAGTTTTTTCATTTACAAACAAAATGCCTGAAATTAGAAAGGAGAGGCTTTGCCATCATAAGCTCAAGTGAAAGTTTGCTCTTCCTTTGGGAGAATTGCTTACAGTGAAGACAGGCCATTTGGTGATATTGGGGAGTGAGCCCTTTTTCCAGCTGTTTACAAATAGTCTTGGTTCAAAACTTCCAACAGAGCATGTGGAGAAGCCCTTTCAGCTTCACAAAGGTGAATTCATGCTGCTCTTGCCAAAACGAGGTGGCTTCTTTTATTTCCTGTTATCGTTTTCCACACTTCTAAATCTCCAAGAACAGTCTGCAGGCACATTCCAGAGGGGATATTTAATATTTTATTGCCAAGCAAGTACTAAAGAACTGGTTCCCATAGTCACTATCTGCAAAAGTTTTCCCCACGGGGCTCATGTAAGCAGGGAGCATGTCCCTTCCTACACCCACTGTTCCTGCTAAACACAATGAAAACCCACTGCTTCCAGCGAGGCTCATAAATCTCCTTGTTGATCCCTGACAGTTTTGCTTGCCTTGAAGAAGGAATGAATACACATGCTTGAGATCAGCATCCTAAGCCATTATCAGACCTTTAGAAAGGTGCCAGCTGCATTATCTAAAAATAGCTCAGGTACCCATGAGAAAAGATTACCTGCCAAACTGTAGCTGGAGAGTCTATTGCCCAATATACCTCTAAGAGGCAAGCAACACACACCTCAGAGGTTTGCATATTAACTCTGAAGGGGAGGTATTTAAAGTGAATTCATTGGGGTAAATACTTTGTCACTGGGATAGCCATCAGTGCACAGTTCTCTTTAAACTTTTCATCTTTGAGGCTGTGTGTAACCCACCACATCTCCATTGGATCTTGCATCTTCCCATGCAAATATTTCAGGATCATGATGGTTTTCAGTACAGCACCTGTTTCACAGCAAGTCACATGTGTACTGATTAATGCTGCCTGATTGACCACAACAGCTCTCTTATCCTTCCTATCATGCCAATTCAGTGTTTCCTTTCAATCCTTGTGTCGATGTATAGGCAAGATACAAAAAATGGCTTTCTAATTAATAAAGTTACTCACAAGTCCTCCTTTTATTTTTCCCTACATAAATCCCAAGCTGTAAGGATGCCAAGCAAACAGCTACACTAACCAATATTCTGCCTTGCCCCATTTTCCAATATGCATCTCGCTTTGTTCCTGTTGTCCATTCAAAATACCTCTCTTGTGTACTGTGCACTTGTCAGGCAACTGTTTTCATGGCTCATACAGTCATGGACACATGAGAATAGCTACATTAGCAGACCTGAAGGATGCAGCTCACAACACATTTTCTACCTGGCAAGATGGTTTAGAAGCTTCAGTTCCTCCATCCCAAGATCTTCCTATATCTTTGCTCTGCCACAGCCTTGCGTGCCCTTGGTAATGCTACACATTCCTGTCTGCAACCTGGTTAGCAGCATGTTCCACTTCTATCACCACCACTGGAAGGGTGGTGGCTACAAGGGAGGGTGGGAAAGAGTGACTGAATGAAGAGCTGAGCACAAAGAGAGATTTCCCAAGTTGACATTGTTGTTGAAGAAAACATGGATTGACATCCTCAGATGGAAAAGATTTTTCTTATCTGCCCTCCTGCCAATTATCATCCCTCCCATATCCATAAAATGAGCCAGCACAGCTACACAAACATGTAAGATATCACAGAATAATCAGTTTAGCTGCTGTGAGAGGCCTTAGATCAGATCAGTTCTTAGGAAATCTGTTTGGTAAAGGCAGGCGATTAAACAGCTTCTCTAAAGTAACGTTGCCAAGCACCTAATTTGAACACTGAGTTTTTGAGGCAAAGAGCTTTTACACCTACTTTCAAACTGTACTCTAAAGCCACACCTAGATGATACATCAGTGGTGTTCTATGCAAAGAAATTGTACCAACACGACAAAACCCACTCAGGTGCTATCACCAGATTAATTCAGGATCAGCTAGTGGCCAACTAAACCAGGTTGAAAAACAGGTATAGTGCCTCTGACCAGAATCACTACACATTCCTCAGCCCATGCCCCAAAGTCCCACATGAAAGTCCATTTGAACATGCAGTTTATATACATAAAACTCTCCAGTACATCCAGAAGCCATTGGGACTCCAGCATATGTGTTGTGCAGTGCACTTGGGTGGGTACATAATTCCCACTACCTAAACACATTAAATTTACTGTGCCTGCTTTAACCAACTGTGCAGAGCGTGTGCAATACCAACAGCAGATCCAGGTATCCCAGTGTCCCTACCTGGAGCTGCCACACAGAAATGTGGGTCACATGAAAATGCCTCTGCCCCAGCTTTCTCCCAGCCCCATCCACTGCTAAAGATAAATCAGTCGAAAGGCGCAAACTGTTCAGTTCCAGTGCAACCACACAACATGCTGCCTCTGTTTGACCATACCTAGTCATTCCTCTAGTCATAGGCAGGATATTCCAGTTGTTTCCAGGTAGCCTCATGTTTTCTAGAGAAGTGAATGATGCAAGTTATGAACAAGGGCCAGCAAGAGACTGTGGGGATTGCAGAGTCCACATGAATTAGTATTGTTTCCTAAGTACTGTGATCTCTTGATCTGATTACTGGAGAAAGCAAAATATGTAGGAAGAGAATAAAATGGATTTTGCCATCCTCTAGGCAGAAATTATATAAGAGAACAGCTATATTTTGATCAGCTATATTACCATTGAGTGGACAGCTCAGTTAATTCCAGGGAATCAGTGGCAAAACTGCTATTGATTCTAATAGAGCCCAGATGTAATCCAGTAATCAAAACCAGTTTGGTCTTCTTTAGACACTGTTCTGACCAGAAGTTATGTGATATAAAATATGGTGGGACAATCAAGCTAAGGATAGAACAGAATCAAACAGAATAGCATTCCAAACTGAATAACTCTCAAAGATTAAGTGTTTTTCTGTGCATATAACCCATGCATTACAGAACTTATACAGGTAAAAGATTTGTATATCAGAAAAACAGAACAAAATTATCATTAGGATAAATTTACCTTTCTTTAACTTGCATAACCCATAATCCTGCTGAATCACATGTCTACTGGTGGATAATATGTAAGTACAAAAAGGCTGCATTGAAAAATCAAAACCAAAACCCACAACAACAAAAAAACACCATTCACAATGTAAAAAGGCCCAATAAGACTCTTCCATTGTGGCAGGAACTCATGGGGACATTTGAACAGATCTGTTAGACATCAAAAGGAGCTGAGATAGCACAGTGATATAAATGTGAGAGTATAATTGTTATCAGCCTTTGGCTCTCAATTAGCTCTTTGTGGAACCAAGATTATTATGGGTTAATGAATCAGTCTGCCTGCTTGTACACAAACTGCACAAGTAAGAAGAAGAGTATCTCAAGATACAAGGCATTTACTAGATCAACACAAGAAAGGAAGGTACTCACACTTAAATGATAAAACAGCAGGAGACAGAATAGACAGAGTAAGTTCTTTCAAGAAAGTTTCGGGTAAAGCAACCATGTGGATAAAACAAATATTCAGGAAACAAACATGACAATGAGGAGGCCAGAAGAGGAACAAAAGAACTGTGAGACATAAGTTTTATATTAACTTATTCTAAATACAAGGTAGCCAGCAGTCCTTTCCAAAGTAAGCAATTGTTATACCAACAATGAACAGGCAAGATACAGTAAAATAAAAATATATGGTAATGGAAAGACTAAAGAAAAAAACATGGCTGAAGGTAATGACTGCTGAGGAGAAAAGTCACTTGCAGGAAACATTTTAAAATATCTCAGTAGTAGCTTTGCAATATTCCATAGACAAATAATTTCAAAGTCCATCATAGGAGAAGGTTGAGGAAAAATGGGGAGCAAAGTGCATTTAGAAACCCAAAACAAACCAACAACCCAAACACTAAAGCTCTTTTGTTCTTCCCCACCTTTTTAAGATACTTGGAAATCATAAACAAAGTGTTCTACCACCACAAGGGGAAAAAAAAGATCATCAGTGTGATTGCCACCAAATAACAAGATATATTTAATAATTTTCTTCAGTAAACTTGTGAACTTACTTGGGGGCAAATTCTGGAAGCATAAATACTGTTGAATGAAATGTCAAATGACTAGCCCAACTGCAACAATATTGACCCTGCATATGAGAAAACCCTACCTCTAGTGCCCTCTGCATTTTTATAGCCATTTAAAGAGATATTTCTTTCTCTCAGGGAAGCCAGATATCTACTAATATGAGCATGAGAACATTCATAAGCACTTCTTACATAGCCCAGTCTGGGCATACTTTGAGTTACCAGAAATCAGAGGACAAGCAGAGAGGCATCATATGGGTTGTGGGATGTTTCTTCCCAGGATTATCCTGGTGAACTGCAGCAATTAGAGTTCATCTGAGCTCAGAAAAATAATGTACTCTTAACTCTGCAATTTTGATTGACATTTTCTCACTGTGTCATCTGGTGACTACATATTTATGTCTCCTTCTAGTTTTGTTCTCATCTTGCACTAAGGAAATCTGCCAGTGTGCCTCCCCTCACCTCACTCACCTCACAGCTCCCTCCTATCCATTTCTCATTGGGAACAAAGGCAGACATCAGCCAAGACAAACCTCAGGTGATCACTCACCTCTGCACCCCTGGATTTGAGAAAAAACCAGCCTTACTGGCAGGCTGGTTTCTCAGAAATGGAGATTGCTTCCTGCTGCTTCCTACAAGTAAAAAATTACCTGAACTTTCTCCCAAATGATGCACAAACAAGTTGGAAGAGAATAAGCAAAATGTCCATCAATCTACAGGTTCCACCAGACACGGGTTTCTCCTTTTAATGTAGGATGACCTCAGGACATCAGTTACAATGAGGTAATTGAAGTCAGAGGATTCACTAAGTTTTCACTGAGAGCAAGCAGGGTACCTTTACCATTCAAGAAGTTTACCAAAAGAAGTTGGGTCCCTGTGATGGAATTATTTTAATTCTTAGTTTCCTTTTCCTCTTGCTGCTTATGGAGGCCAGAAGGGAACTTGCCTGGGTTTGGCCTGTGTAAATATTGGCCCAGTATTCATTTTATTTTTAAACATCTAGCTGAAAAAAAAGGGTCAAAATTATTGATATGAGGACAGTGATGGAGAAAGTCATATTACATATACATATTATTAAACCATAACAGGTTTCACTTGGTGCTATTCAATAGCAAATTAAATTAAATACAGTAGCAGAGCAATCTGTCAAAGAAAACTGGTTTCACTGAGCAGCAGAATCCACTTAAATGTTCATAACTCACAAGCACATGAAACAACTAACATTTTCATTTCTTTCATTTCTCATATCTTAAGAAAATGGTATCTAATTCATAAGTTGCAATATACAAATCAAAAATACTGTGAGTAAGAGGCAATGTGTGGGGGTTAGTCTGTTCATTCAAAATTGTTCTGCAAGTTTACCTTTTTCCCCAAGGCTTATCTCTCAGCCACATTTGTCCTAGTAAGAATTACATAATGTGAAATTGTTACAGGTTTAAAGAATGTGCAGGGGAATAACTGACTAAAGGATTAGTCATTGCATTCCTGCAATCCACCAATAAAAGCAAGCTACTACCTTTGCCACTAAAAGTAAATTTTCAGAGTGACATTGAACTATATTAGGCAATTTGGAAGAAGGGCAAGCTGTGTAAAATACAGGCTTTTCACAAGAACAACAGAAATAATTGGTCATTCAAAGTCACTTCTGCTGACTCTACAGTGTAAGTCTTGCAGGAGAGTCTGTCAGTAAGTTATTTGGCTTGGAATTTCTCAAGTTTACCCATGCAGAATAAAACAGTTCAGAAATGTGTAGACCTCCTGGGTGCCAATGTTGATTACTCAATGCTATGAGGAAAATTATGCTATCCTGTTCATCTTTTTTTTCATTTGAAAAGAGGAAGGTTTAATTTTTTTGACAGTTTTGGGGTGTTAGGCTTTTATTTACATTTCCTGTTGGTTTCACTGGCAGTGGTTGAGATGGACTAAAACTTCAGTTTTCCATGAGCCTTCACTCAAATTTATCACTTTTCAAGAGGCAGAAAATCACAGAAAAGATTTCCCAACAAGCTGAACCCAAGTGGTTCAATAGTAGTTTAAATTGGTGGGTGGGGCTGTGCAGTGTGGTACCCCTTGGCGAGAGGGTGGCTGGAAAGGCAGGAACAGGAATCAGCTTAGCCAGTGCAGCCAGAGCAGGCAGGGACCGTGGCTCGGAGACCTTAGCAAGCAATTTCCTTTTCAGCTACTCCACATCACCTCCTTCCTGCATACTCTTTTCCCAGTCTCATTTGTACCTGAAGAGGCAAACATTGTCTGTTGGACTGAACTTGGTGTGACATTTCTAACCTTGCCATGATAAGCCACCAAAGCACCATAGCCAAGCAGCAGCTCTCTCCAGCTTGTCCTAACCTCTGCTCTGCCCCATCTTCTGCAGTCCTGCCTTGCTCTGACAAGCCACCCATGCAATGTGAACATGTGAACACGTACATCACACACAAGAACGTGCATTTCTTATGGCTTTTCTTGTACTGAGATGTGTTTTCATCATGACACTCTGCCTGGCACTTTCTGTTAAACCCAAGTATTACATTTTGGCAGCAAGGAAGAAGTCTCCTCAGTGGCAAAAGTATTTTATCAAGAAGAGAAATGTGCACAAACACATCAAGGATACCTTTGCAACATTTCCCATTTCAGTACTGTATCGTATTACTTGAAATCAGGAAAATATTTGCATTTGGGGACTGTCTATAGTCAATATATATTAGCAATAGACTATATATATTAACTGTAGGCACAACAATATTGTTTTTCAAGATGTCACTCTAAAGCCAGCTAGAAATTAAAGACATGTAGGTCCACGCTGTTGCATGATTAGCAACACATCACTTTTCAGTCAAATTGTTTTTCTACTGCTGAATACACACGAGAATTTAGCACAAGTTAGCACCAAAAAAAAAAAGTGCTAAAAGGGAGATGGAAAAAGGGATACATATTTTTTTATTTTGTCCTTCACTTATATAAAATGTAGCACAAAAGTATTATAGAGGAAAATATATTAACAATACAAAGCCCACCATAGTAAAATGATATTGCTATAATTTCACAAGAATTCTTTGTTCCAAAATCTTTGATTTCTTGCTGTCACACTCAGCATATGTCATCAGGCCAATGAAATGTCTTACCTGAATCACTGGGGAAAGGATCAAACTCTGAGGTGAGAAACAGTGTGGTGGTCCAGCAGTGAAAATAGGTAGCCACACAAGTGAATGTGCCTCAGAGCTCGCAAGAGAAATCCAGATTTCCCAGTCCTTGCATGTTCCCACTTATTAAAAAGCTGTGCAAATCATTTGCCCAGACTGTGATAGATGTTGCTCTTAATACTTACTCGTTATTAATAGGTACTGCTCTCCTACCCAGGTAGATCACTCTTCTGCACTGCCTTTTTATCAAAGGTGCTAATGGTCTTCTTTGATATAGTACCACCACACCCAAGGGCACGAGGAAGAAACTTATCTGATGATCTGATGGGAAGAAGATGGAGACAGCACTCCTGTGCCACCAGAGTGGGAAAGGTACTTCTGACTCTGGCATGATTGCATGTGAGAGCTGTGGTGGAACGAGCCCAGAACTGGTCACAGCATGCAAATTCTACATTCTAGGGAACTGAGCAGTTTTGGAAAATGCTTTCTTTTTAAATCTGAATGAATGTTTGATGAAAGGCTAAAGACACACACAGACTGTCAAGGGACACTCTTCATGGCAGTCACTTGCTGGGAAGCCCAGACTGCAGCTTTTGTTATATCTGATCTGAGGCCAGGCTCAGGACCTGGTGGTGAGAGCTCCTGCCTCTGAACTGCTGTCTGATTTGAATGTGCTCATCTTCTCTCTCTTCTCATTGTCTTTCAGTGGGGAGTATGCAAAGAAGGCTCCCCACATGTATTCCATGTTCTTAACTTCTTTCCATAGGCACCTAGATTCATCCTGTCAATAAATAGGATCTTTGATCTGATCCAGTAGAGTCAGATGTATGTGCTTCTCCATTTCTTCCTCTCCCTTTTCTCTGGCACCCACTCATGAAGTTCCAATCCTTTGTGAGAAGTCTTCACTAGCTCTGTCCTCAACAGAGTTGCTATATTTCTCAAGAAAGATTCCTTTTCAATAAATCAGAATTTTACAATAATGTTTCTCATTACAGAAAAATTTTGCAACTCAATCTTTTTAAGAATTTTCTCCCACAAAGGAGATAAGCAGCAGTTTATCCTTACATTTTGCTGATACCACTGAGCCTGTCATGCAAATAAAGTCTCCTTGACTGTGTGTGCAAGTACTTGAACTTCAAGCCTCGGCTTTTTCCTATGCAGTAGCAGTTTGTGTCAGGCAATAGTGTTCCTGGCATCCCAACAAAGTCCATGGAAAAGTTGGGATATATCTCAGGAGGATCTGGTTTAGACTCTATATGCATAAGCAGAAGGCTGGGCTAGTGCAAGATATACCTATTTCCATTTTAAAAAACCACAGCATAATACAACTCAAACCAAGTGGTACCTTGAGATTATTGTGCTTTGACAGTTGTGTGGCTCTCCTGAAGAGATCCAGATTACTTCAAGAGCATTCCAAAGAAGATCCAGTCCTTGACACAACACTGAATACGAAACAGATTTGTTCCCCTATGAAACTGTATGCCATGCTCTGTGTACCTGTAAGGAGGTGGTGTATAAAGATGGAAGATGTCCTGTCGTGCCTCAGTCCTGGAGCTGGCCCAAGAGCTGCCACAATCAGCGTGGACAGACTGCCCACCCCAGCCTGCTCCAGCGTGCTCACAGTTCAGAACAGGAAGGAAACACAGTGCTGAGCTGTCATAGATGAGGCTCCTCCAGGCATTTAGTTCATCACAAAAGGGCTATAGATATTTCAGGATCCCTTGGCCCTGAAATACTCCCTAGGAATTAACTGGTTTTCAGTGACCCAGATAGCCAGAATAGATCAATTAATTACTTTATGACATTCTCCAATGACCCACAACCCAGAACTGCAACTGTAGGGACTTAGTCTGCTTGAGCCTTGTGACTAGCAAGTTCCCAGATAGCCACAGCAGGCAATTTTGTAGGATGTGGAACAGTCATTCTGACCCCAGGCTCCTGACAGCTCTAGTGAAGCCGGCTGCCTTTTTCCTTAGGAGCCATTGGGAATGACTGTGCTGAAGGCAGTAACTACAGGGAATGTACCTCCTGCCAGAGCAGCACTGAGCAGAGTCCCACAGTGCACTCAGACATGTAGGGATGACCAGTACTCAGGGAATTCAGGCTCTTCTGCCACACTGGACATGTGAATTGTTCTGCACAAACTGGACACTGAATGCATTCCAATAAGGGAGCAGACGATTTTACAAAATAGGGCTGGGAGGGGTCACCTCATCTGTCCCCTGCCCTAAGGCAAGCTGAGCTCACCTAAACCATTCCTGACAGATGTTTGTCTAACCTGTTCTGAAAAACACCCCATGACAGACATCCCACAGTCTCTTTAAGTGGCAAAAATATCTTTTCCTAATCTTCCACAACTCAGCTCAATACATGTTCCAATTATCTCAAAGTACAAAGATGAAGGGGAAGTAAATTTTTAAATCGCAAGTAGGATTCAACTTCTCAGTTTTGACGAAAGCTCCATGGATACAGGTATGAGAGCAGTCTCTTTCACATATTTATATTGAAAGAGAAGGAGGCCTTACAGAATAGCCAACAAAGGAGTGTAGGTCAGCAGTTGATCTGTTCTGAAATTAGAGCCATAATTCTGGAATGCTATTCCCTCTACACCAAAGCTGCTGTAGGCACTTACGAAGTACCTGTGATCCACCTGAGTGCACACAAGTGAATTGTCCCTCTGTGCTCTGCAGAACATTCTTCAGCTGCAACACCAGCAAGGTTTGAGCCTCAGATAGGATGGGGTTTTGAGGGAGATCTCTGATGAAGCCTTATACTTTCATACTCCTTCATTCTTTTCTTGGGAGCAATCAGTGTAGACTGGTGTTGCCATTTCTTTGGGGTCTTCCCTTCTCTCTGAGACAGGAGGGACACCATTACCCTACAATATGACAATGGTTTCTGAAACTGACAGTGAAGAAAAGCAGAATAACAGCATATGACTCTGCATGACAGTATATCCCCATATATATGTGTGTGTTTGTTCATCTGCATGCATGTGTTCAAAATAAAACCAAGTGAACAAGAGACAAGTCTCAAAGAGGTCAACTCCTGGTTTCAGCCTTTGCAATAACCCCTGATTTTCATTCTGCTAGGTGGAGTGGGAGACATCTAAAACATGGATTTCATTTGATTTCAAGATGATTTTCAGGTGAGGAGAAAGAAAAAAAAATGGTTTTTCTTGATATTTTTGTCCATAGAAAGGCTATTAAGTTCATTCTTTTATGTGGCCTTTCTCTCCACCAGTAGAGTGGCTGCATATTGGTGGCACTGAACAAAATTAGAGTTTTACCCTTCAATCTCTCAAGGTCAACATATCTTGAAGTTGTCTTCAAAACAACTCTGAGACAATTTATAACATTTTTAAGCCTGCAAAATAGAAATTAAAAAAAAAAAGTTAGAAGAATAGACAATTGATTTTAGTATAGTTAGACAAGCCATTCTCAGGAAGAAAGAAAAAGACAGAATGACTAAGATGGAAGTAGTGGAGTTTATAATGGAGCAGAGTGGGAGAGAAGCTACTCTGAGACCAGTGAATTGACTGGCCTCATCCAGATAAAACACATGAGGAATCTGCATCCCTTTCTCCCTGGAAAGACATGGTTATGTGAGACCAAGCCATGAGTTACTCCCAGGCAGAAGAGTGTTCCTCAGCTACACAACTGTCTTGAGTTCACTGTGTAGCACTAGCTACCCAATCTTGGGTGCCCCAAATTTTCCCCCTTGCACATGGCTGCAAGTTGCTTTTGCAATATCAGTGACCTGAATATATGAGAGCAAAACTCTCAGAGAGAATTAGATTCAAGAGGCTTGAAGCTTCCCAGGAATCTGAAAGAGCTGGCATTTCGGTCTTCATGGCCCACTAGAGCCAGTTAAAAGGTCATAAATAAAAGGTTATTGACCTGTAGATTTTCTTGAGACTCAGAGGGCACCATGACTTCAGCCCTTGAGTTCTTCTCACAACACAGGGATCATAAAGGTTTTTCAGGTCACTGACCCCACAGCCTATGAAATCAGGAAAATAACTGGTAAATTTACTCTGAATTTTATATTATTGCAATTGAGTTAAAATATGTTTGCACTAACTTGGAAAGCTTATGAAGGGCACAAGCAATTCCCACTGAAAGAAATAATAAAAAAAATCTGTAGCTTAAATTACACAGCCAATCAAATTAGAGATCATAAGGTCCTATCTGACCTTACAGTCCATGAATCTGTTGTTTCCCTATAGCAAAACTAAGTTCCCCTATGTCTAATTTTAATTTTTCTTTTATTTCTTAAATTATGTTTCTCATGATCTTCCTAAAATCTATGCAGTTACCATTTCTTCAAACAAATATATCCATGCAACAAACCATATTATTATATATTACGCACAAGAAGGGTTTGTTCTTGACATGTTGCCAAGAAAGCTTGAGAACACAAGTCTCTCTATCACTTTGATCATGAAAGACAAGTGGTTCCAGTTATTTGAAACTTTATTTGACAGGATGGAAGTAAGATAGGAAGTGAAATGTTAAACTCCACTGTAAAGATCAATGCTTGAGAAACATATAAACAAAACAGAACAGAAGTGGATTTTCAAAAGGCAGTACAAATGGAGGGAATGACTCTGGCATACATTTTATCAAATACCCATTTAAAAGCACTGCCCTCGTGCCAGCGAACTCTTGATTGTTGCTGTGCTCAGAGTACTTTTGCTAATTCTAGAAAGCCGCTGGCTGGCAACAGCAGATTGCTAGTGCTTAACAGTGCTAATCGGCATCAAAATGCTGCTGCAGCTTTAGGAGCACCTTTTCACCCACATTCTTCCCTCACAGCGACTAAATCCTTGAAGTCAATAGAATTAGTCCTGATCCAGGCTGGTGGAAATGAGAGCGGAATAAGCACCTTGTCGCTTCAACTGATAATCCTTGTAATAGTCTTCTTCTAAAGGAAAGCAAAAACCACTGCCTGAAGAAGTTACCACAGCTTTCAGCTAGATTGAATATTTTACACACAAAGGAAAGCCTCCGAGAAATTACATCAGAAGAGAATGTTTATTTTAGTTTGGTTCTTCTGACAATACTGAGCGACTCTAGTTTTGCCTCAGGCCAAAAGCATATTATATAGATGAAAGACCAATAGCTTATCTAGCCAGTGTGATCACAATTAGGATAGGAGTAAGCAAGAGGAAATTTGTAAGATTGAAATAGTTGCAGTATTTTAAAAGATTCAAAGAGCTGAGGAATTCTTTGTGCTTTCCTTTGTATGGAGTATATGCTTAAAGACCATTGGCAGCCAATATACTAAACAGAGACAGAGCAGGCATTGTGGTGGCTGCTGTTTTTGTGATACTCTCCAAGTCAGCTGGGTTAATAGCCTCAGAAGCATACATCTTTCCACTAGAGAAGAGAGAATGTATCTGAAGCAGTGACTATGACTAGGGACTGCTTCACATGAGACAGAAATGCAACACAGCACAGCTGCCATAGGCATTAATATTTTCTTGAACTCTGCTTTGTACTCCAGTGGATGATCCTGCAGAGAAGGACACATAACAGGTAGCCGTTGGATTGTAAGCTAGTAGTCATTTTTTTTTCCCACAGGAACTGCCCCATTTATGGGTGTTTTCATCTCACAGTATCACTGGGCAAATGAAAACTAGTTCATTCATTTTTCATCAAAGGGCACACAATTTCAAACTAGCTCACCCTGACCTTGGAGGAGGAGCAGGCGTGGGAACCTGCAGATCAGAAGATGTACAGTAACCTGTTATCTTCAGTGACTTCTTCACACATCCACTGTTTGAGAACTACCGTGCAGATCTGCTGTACTAACACCACCCTACTGGGAAATCCATTTTCAGTTCACATATGAGAAACAAGAACTCTGTCAATTCTAACTAGATTTATGAGCCCAGGGGCTAAGCCACTAACCTTCCTCCTACTGTTTTATCTAAGAAAATCAGTTTTAGCTGTTAGTCTTTTTCTTCCTCTAGTGAAAAATTGATCATAATTCCTTTGAGACTAAAGGGCACATTAATATTTGCAATATGAAGCCTGGAATAATATATTAGGACCTCAAGTGCTTGTTGGGGAGTTCTTTGAGATAAAATTAGTGAGAGACATCATGGCCAATACCTAGCTGGTAGGCCAAATAAGAGGCTGTTGTATCCCCTGATCTGCTTTCAGTCTATTCGATTCTGAGCAGATTTTGGAGAAACAAGGAAAACAGAACATTCCCATCATATTCTCCCATAAGGAGGAATAAAAGCATTGGAAATGCATCAGTAACCATCACAATAAGCACTTAATAATCAATAATGATAGCGCGATGTCTGTAATTCCTCCAGAGCAGTATAACAGCACAGCTCCCAAAATGGATCTTTCCACTGTTTTCTTATGTTCTGACATCTGAAAACACTTGTTTTCTTATTTCTTATGCTGGACACCTTGCTCTGGGCGTAGGTTGAAACATCTGCATGCTGAGAGGTGAGATATACTGACATATGGTATTACAACAATAACAGATTACATTTTGCTTTTGTTGCATTTAATAATAGATAGAGATACTGCAACCATTAACTCCAGAAGGCCTGGATCTTTTCTGTTTGTGTTGTTCTCCACCTAGTACTGAATGCCTCCAATCTGTTCCCTTCCCTGTCTGTGAATTGTTCCTGATCAATAGCCATTGATCCTCTCTTTCCTTTCCTTCTATAATTTGGCCATTACTAAGAGCTGAAAGCCTTCTCCTCCACAGCTCATTATTTACAAGCTGCTTTAAAATTACATCCAAAAGCAGAGCTGACTGACATATATCATGAAGCAAGAGAGAGAAAGAGCAGAAGAGCATTCTCCTGCAGAAAGAGCCACAGGATCTCATTGTATTCTTCCATAGCTGCTTCAGTTAAACATTTTCTTCCCACTTCCTTAGTTCTTCTCAATCCCACGCTTGTAGAGCTGGGAATTTGGGCACTGCTGCCACTGCTGACACAGTGTTTGGGCTAAACCCAGGAACCAATGCTGCTCAATAACTCTTGGATCAGAGGTAAAGGTTCATCTTAGAACACTGTGGTGGTGACTGAAGCAATAGGGGTATTTTCACACAGATTAATCCAGCAACACTAGTATATAACTATTTAAACAGTTCTCTGAATTGCAGTAACTGGTCAAACCTGTTCTAACAACAGCTTCTGGCACTGAGAGCAAGCAGCTCCAGTGAAGCTGCTGCTGGAGGGGATCTGCTGTTTCAAATGGAAGTATTTTACATTAGTTTGGACTTTCTCCAGGCAACTGTAAATGATTTTTGGGACAGTGCAAAGTCCTTCAGCTATCTCTCTAAATCAATCATCATTCTTTGTTGCAGCATTCAGTACATTTTTTCCCACCTTAGCAAAACATATCATTGTGGGCAGATTGCATATTCCCACCACGAAGTTTAACACAAGCTGCTAATGACTTGTGACTTCCTTATGCAGTCAGGCAGAGAAGACCTGTTTCATACTAAGCAGGTAAGCAAAATTTAAACTAGATGATTCCAAAAAGGAAGGGCATTGAGAGAAGTTAAATCAACATAATTTTATATACCTGAGTAGTGGAGACAAAGCACGAGAGGAAAATAGCAATACATTGAGAGGCCTCAGTGCTTACTTGGAAGACTCGTGTTCAAGAAATGACTGAATGAGGCACTTAATATCACAGTCTAGTTGACAAGCTTGGACTCAATGATCTCAGAGGTCTTCACTAACATAAATGATTCTGTCATTCTGTTAGACAGGAAAAACCACTCAAGGTAGGAGTTCTAGAAAAATGTCAGCAAGAAAATTCTCCAAATTACTTAGAAACCTTGACTTAGAGAATTCATTTAATATAACAAGGTTCTTGGTCAACTTCTGACTTGTTCAGTTGGACCATCAAGAGACATTGTGAGACATTAGTCACATGACAAGAAATCAGCTGTGAGAACACCACTTTAAATTTCATGAGCTGTCATGTAAATCAAATTTCTCCTGCCTTTCCAGTTCAAACAACTGAACTACATGAACATATGGATTTAAACAAGTCCTCCCTTTATGTAATAGCAACGTTGGTTGGAGTGGAGGGATGATGCAAATGAAAGCTTTTTGTAACACTTTACGAGAACTTCACTTCACTTGAACAGGGAGCAAACTGGTATTTGCAATCAATCTGGTTCCAGTAATTAGAGGGATCTTCTAAATCTACTCCTTAGTGGCAAGAGACTCTATTTACTGGTTAATTAAAGACTTACTGAAGCTCTTTCAGAAGAGACATTAAAAAAAAAAAAAAGAGTGAGAATGCAGGGCTGAAATTACTGGTTAGGCTCCAACCAAAAGAAGAGATTTTATGTTTTTCCACTAGCTCATGTGTGCCTCTGTTTTGAAATGTCTTGTTTCCTTTGATAGAGCTGAGGGTGAGAAGGAAGGTGTATGTGTCCTAACAGCTCCATGGACACTTGAGCTTGCCAGAGCCCCATGCCCCAGCAGTGGTGGCACACCTGGGCTCCCTGTCCTTGTGCAGGCTGCATGGCAGGTCACTCTGCTATCAACACTGCAGGGGACCCTCCAGGTACCCCTGGGCAGGTACTGTACGAGACAGGGGAAGGACTGATTTGCACAGTTGCAATATTAGCACAACTTTATGACTGTCAAACTGATCAGGGCAAAAGTACATATGTGATACTCTATGTGTCAAGAGCATTTCACTTAGAACAATTTTTCTTGTGTTTCATTCTAGCCATCCAGCTCATTATTTTTCAGGGTAAGGTGGTCCAGAAATCTGCATGCTATTTAAGGCTCCAGAAAATCAGAACTTGTTTTTGCCTCACATCACAAACTTTTTTTTAACCCCTTGTTGTCACAGCATAAAACAGTAAACATTACAGTTTGCATGGTTATATCCCTATGACCCCTTCTAATCAAGTGATTGCTCAGTAAAATCACTCACACAAGATTCTCTGTTCCTCAGTCCCTCTTTGCCAATGTGCAGCATGAAGCTTTCCACTGTGGACTTGTAAGAACAAATACATCAGAAATATTTGGTTCCTGGGATCTGTGTCAGTGGGCACAAAAGAGGTATATCAGCTAGGGGAGCATGTTTGGGCTGTTCTTAGATCCTAATATTAAACTCCAAAATCAGACTTTCCAAAGGCAAGATTTTAAATACATTTTGATAAGGTGCCTCATCAGCTGTGGAAAGTTCTTTCAGATTCAGTGATAAATTGTGTGCTGGGTGTCATTCAGTTGGGCAGAACTGAGTTTTCTTCCTGCCCAAGCCAACAAGTAGCACGGGGCACAGGTCAGTACTCTCAAAAAGTTGCTAATGCTTCAGCTAATGCAGTCTGACCCTCTATGAGGCATAATTCCTTAGATTTAGAATTATGTTCTCTATCCCCACACAACTTTCTGTCAGTCCAGGCCATGAACAGGAAAATGACAGTCTAGCCACAGAATATAGAACTAACTGTAAATTATGTCCAGTTTGTTTTTAAAAAAACTGCACTCTTCCTCTTAGGTGTAATATCCTGAACATTTGCAGTAATTTACTGCATAATATAATATTTAATTTGATAATACTTCTCTAGCTCACAGTCTGAATTTGAAAGATTTATTCAAGTCCAATGCAGATGTCTCTTTTGCCCTGTGCAACTTTTTACTCCATCCTTATCAGCATACAAATGAGTGAATTCAAGCAGTGTGCTGAGCACACATGGGTGCTGCAAAGGACAGCTGAGTATGAGGGCAAGGGTGCTTTCTAGGTTTACACCTGTATTTATACATGTGTATATACACACATGCTGGTAAGCTTTGATGTAAAGAAGTCAAATGAATGCGAGCAAAAGTGCAATTTATTGGGTCTTTGGTTCAAAGGAAGCCAATCTCAGGGTTTTCTAAAGAGCTTGTTCTTATTGCCCTCTTGCATACCAGCTCTCCCTTCCCACAAAAGTCACAGTTCCTGCCTGTGTGGTCCTAGCCTTCTGTGGAAGGGCTTGGGAAGCAGACTCCACCAGGTACCTGCTGTGAACTCACAGAACACCATGCAAGAGTCACACACCGTGACACAACTCTACGAAGGAAGCCTTCGATTCCTGTAAAGCTGCAATACCTTAGCAGATAGCTGTGAAAACAGGATAAAAACTGACACAAAAGCATCTTAACTGCTTGCATTTTGTACCAAATCACCTGCCTTTTTTTTGCATGGTAAAATCTGGTTGAGTATTTTGGAAGAGAGGCTTCATAAAACACCCAAAGACACAAGTTGTATGGTGGTGCTCCCTAAAGTGGTTGTGTTCACAGTCCTGAATTCAGCTGAAAATAACACTCCTGGTCTTCTGAGGATTGTCTGCATTGTTCCAGCTCCCAGTGATTTGCTTTTCCAGAAAGAGTAGTCTCCTCTTTCAGCTCCCTGGTCCCTGTATGGTTGTCACTGTTGGGAAGTTTCTTTCTCCACCAGTTAGGTTAGCTTTCAAAAGCTCTACCTCAGTTTCCTCTGCCCTTTCACATATCTCCTCTAAGTTATTCTACTTATTTAATCATCCCTTTGGACTCCTTCCTCATTCATAGGAGGGAAGTGTGACAGACAAATAAATCTCCAGCTGTCGTCACTTCTCCCCTGGCAAGAAGAAGAACTGACAACCAAGGCTTTTCCCACGGCTGAGCAAACTAGAACCCATGGGCTACACGTTTGCCAGTAAATTAAACCACTAATCTGTTGTGCTTAACTGTTACAACAGGTCTAGGCATACTTTCTGCCAGGGCAAATTTACATTCTCCTAAATTTACTAACTTACAGATATTACTGATTGAGTAGCAGGTTCTGCTCTCGTAATGAGATGTTTTTACCTCTTCATTGCATGCTTTTCAATGGGAGTGGTCTGTCTCAACTCACTGATCAAAAACTGATCACAACACGCAAAAGGCAAAACCTGCTGTGGTTAAAGTCAGCAAAGTGCAGTGCCATGCAGCTTGTTCTGTTTGTGTAAGTAACTCCAACGCCCAGCATCAATCAAGAGGTGAAAGTTGCTGACAAAGGCCACCTTTCATGAATGTTTCCTCATCCCACCATTTTCTCAGCCCTTTGTTTCTCCCCTGGGAAACAAGAAGCTATTTTGCTTTGCTCCCAAATTCTCCAAAATAATATGTTTCCTAGCAGTGTCTAATGAAGTCCCCTTGGAGCACAACAGAGTTCCCCATCACCTTCTGGTGATGAGAGAGCTATGAAACCTCATCCTTCCAGTACTCACAGGGAAGAGCATAGGGAGGTCACAGAGCATGCCCTCTGTGCAATGTCCTCAGCAGCAGTCACAGACAGCCCAATCTCCCCCTTGCTGACAGCAGGGACACTCCTGCAGCACACAGCTCTTAGCACAAACTCTTCAATATTTTGTCATGAACTGGACCCACAGGACAAGGCTGTTCAAAGCACGCAAACACATACCCAGCATTTAGGAAGAGCAGGCATGAGGTACCAGGTAAGGACAAATTCTTGGGAAATGGGGGATATTTATGAAGGCTATTTCAGAAAACTGCCTCCAAAATATAAAGAGGTCCAAACAAAAGGAAAAGGCTTCTTTCAGCTTTTGTGACCTTTCAAGTTAGCTGTGCATCAAACTAGTTGGGAGGGCCTCTTAAGCTCTGAATTTCAGTTCTCAGCCTCACTCAGCTGTCACTTAGTGTTTCCCAGAAACTAACACTCTATCTTCCCAGAAACAGGCAGAAATACCTGAGATCTGCTCCCTGTAACATTGTCAGGAATTAACATTTAAAGACAATATTATGACACAAACAAGATAATTTAATTAAATTATATAGTTACGATTGCCTCCAGATGGGAGACAAAATTTCTTATTTTTCATACATTATGTGGTAGAACAACCTGTTGCTTCCATTCATTTAGTCTACACAACCAAAATCGAAGTTTTCATTTGGTTACTGAAGTAGATGTACCTGTAAGGTCCTTAGCAATAACAGTTAGACTTGAATCTCATAGGCTTTGCAGTCAGGAACAAGTCCTGCAGAGAACATGGGCTTACAGAATGGTACCTTTTCACAGTGTACAGACACTCCTGTAGATTTAAAAATGTGGTTTTGGTAGACATAGAAGCATGAGAGATTTTTTGAGTTTCTCAAGCTAATAAGTACCAAGTTTTGCATTAATTTAAATGTCAAATTCAATGTTGCCAGCAACTTTGAAATTTTTCCATTGGAGGAAGAGAGATTCCAGTTCCTGAACCCCTCTAGCAGGCTTTATTAACAAAAGGCACCCTGTTAAGAAGGCTGCAGAGAGATTACGTATGATCAGATGAAAGCAGGATTAGATATGAGTATCTGAATCACACTGAGTGATACCTGAGGGAAGCTGGAAACTGGAATTCATATACAGATATCCAGTACTGATCTGATTGTCCTACAGCTCATAAATCCCTTTGTAGCTCAGGCCTGTGGCACTAGGATTACACTTTTTTTAATGCAAAGAGAAAGAAGTGAACTTTTTAACTATTTTAAGCATTTTTAATAGCAAATACCTTGAAGAAATTACATTCCATTTTTTAATTGAAAATATTTTTTTAAAACTGTCGTGGTTTAAAAACAATAGCTGAAAGGTCATGGCTGAAATTCATGGAAAAGGGAAATATAAATCAAAGTGTTGAATGTGCAAGGGCTCTTCCCTACAAAATTCTCCTTTCTGGAGATATTTTTTCCCACAGACCTGTTTGAGAGAATGTTTGTGGACAATGGCCGCAGTCAAGGCAACCTGGTTTTGGGAGTGGTTTTGGGAGTGGTTTTGGAAGTGTCAAAGCAAAACAC
>VZRX01019842.1:0-16265 GCA_013398075.1 Notiomystis cincta
AAAAAAAAAAAAAAGGAGTTGAATAATGCCTCTCTCACTACTTGGTACTCAGCATTTGGAATAACATTTCTGTGAAAAAAACATACCACAGTGCCAGTAAACACACACAGCAAGACTGGGGAATGCTTTTCTCATTTCCTGACAGAAAGTGGTTTTCATTTGGAAACATGTGTTGTGTCTTCTGCGCTATGCCCATTTGTTGATACTACAGGACAGTGTTTGTACGAAAGCAAAATCTTTTGATTTTAGGAAACCTTTAGGAAATTTTGTTTTCCTAATTTTGTCTTGCTTTGTTTATGTTTTTTGTTGTTGCTTTGGTTAATTTTTTCTATTTTGGTTTGGTTTGATTTTTTGTTTCTGTTTGTATTTTTTTTAATTTTAGATTTAATTTTCAGGTTGTGTACTGAGATTGCAAGTGCAGGCATCAATGTGTATGATTTCATTTCTGAGCAGCCTCTTGATATTACACCTGCTGTCACTGCCTTAGACACTTTGATCATAAAAAGTTTAAAAAAGCTACAGTAAATGGACTTTTCTTGGAGTCTTCCTGACAGTAATAATTTTATAGCTTTGATTATGTCTTGTAGACACCTTTTCATCCTATCTGAATCAATTAATACTTAATAATCAACCTAAAGATACCTTTGAAGATTCTAGATAATATGAATTGTAGACTATAGATCTTTAAAGAACTCATAAGTAGATCTTCACAGGGAATGATTTTAATATCTTTTTATACTGCAACTTACATAAAACTCTAAGTGTTGGAAAACTCATGAGTTTAAACTGCATTTAAATATTGTGCTTTTGAAACTCACTAATTCTGACTTGTAGTAAAAATATTAAAGAAATAGAAGGTACAAAGTGAGAAAATTAGGAAAAGAAAATATCTTTTAATTTTAAAACAAGTTGTTAAAATTATTTAAAACACATTAACAGCAAACAACAAACCTTTATTTTTTAGAAGTTGGTTATATAAAGATTGTTAGGAAATATTTAGATTTTTCCAAGAGTACCTCTGTAGTGCTGTCCGTTCATACGGTTTTTTATGCTTATCTCACCCTTGAACAACATATCTAATGAAAATGACAGACCATCACTTTCTTCTCCATAATTGGTTTAACTAGTGATTATGACAATTTAACTTCCAAATAATGATTAAACCATTATAACAGGCCCTATATAACTGCCCAACATCTCTACAAAATGGTGATTTCTTTAGAATAAGGACTATCAAAAAAACCACAGTAATATTTGCAAAATATAATGATATTACTTAAAATCCAATGAAAGTACTGTGGAAGAGCATTATACTTGTGCTCAAAGACATTGAATTGTACCATAAAAAATATATGCTAAACCCCAAGAAAAGATGGGAGTTCATAGTGGGCTCTGCAGCTGCAGTTTAGGGTAGATGCATCCAAACTCTCTTTAGAATTACTTGCATGAGCAAACAGAATGGTCTGGCAGCAGCAGCCCAAAGTTTAATACAGCCTGAAAAATCTTTACAGGCATTGAAAAAATTTATTAATGTCTAACTTATTGTCCAGCCAGGTGAGGTAGATCATTTAAAACTGATTTAGATATGCAGGCTACAATTAATCATTCTAGACTTGTAAAAATAGTTATATATTAGCCATTAAAAATAAGTGAAAAGGAATTTAACAGCTTAAATTGAGGTTTAAAAATCTCATTACTGCCCAAATCTATTCCAGTAGAGGAGATGATAGCATCCATTGATTCAACTCTAGAAGATTTACCAAAGTATCAGGAAGGTTTAATTACACTAGAGGCAGTCAAAGAGAAAAACTGTCAAATGACGCAATATAATCTGAAGCAGAGTTAAATATTATTAAGAAGCCAGTCCTCAATAGGCTTAAAAGTTATGCAACAGTTTAATTTCATGAATTGAGGTATTCTTAAAAAATATTCCCTCTGGTTAAATTCAGTAGAAACATCAAGTGTGATAGAAATGTTAAAGCATCTGACTGGGAGTCAAGCCTAACATTACAAAGAGCAGCATTATTTACTATTAAAGATGAATCTGCTATTGCAGGAGATAAAGTAAAGGTTCATTGGAGAATCCACCATGTAAAAACTGCAGCACATTATAATGCCATGACTTAATAAAGACTGTATAGTGTTTATTAATTACTTGCAGTGGGTAAATTGAGCTGAATACAATTTCTGTTGAGCTGTTGATGTTGGGCTATCTGGAGTCAGTAAGACTCTCAAATGATGTGATCAGGTATTGGAACATATTCAGAAATATGGAACATGAAGCTTCTCTTAAATTAAATACAGTTAGAGTTATAATGTACATATCCTCTTACCTGACTAAACCACCTTAAAAATGGACTAATTTTTTGGTTTAAAAGTATTTCTCACTTCCTCCCTATTCTACAGAGATGAATAGGCATAATTAGAATGTAATTCATCCCACCCTAAGGGAATTTAATTTCAAAGTGCCCATGGAGATATGCTCCAGACTGATTTTAATGTGAAGAAGAAACCATAGTGTATGCATGTAGTGTAAGCACATGGACCTAAGCACCAAGAGCTTTCATCCACTTGTGCAACAAATTACATTTTAGTACAGACATAGCTGAGTAAATTTAGACTCTGCTTAGATGAGATGCAGATCATATGAGACGAACTTGTATGTAACTGGTTCCTAATGAAGGACTTCAGAACTCACATTGGAAAGGAAGAAAGTTTTGCTGGAAATATTATTTTTCATATCCAGATTTGGAGTAATTTTGGGAAAGGGCTGAATTTATTGTTATAGAATATATCTCTGTGTTGATTCAGTGGATCTAGTAGCTTCAAAGCAGGGCTCAAAAATCTTAGAAAACATTTTAATAAAATAATTAATACATTTTCTAGAAGGCAGGATGATGTAATGTCTTACAACCACTTTCTTTTCTGATAATATGATTATTTTTAGATTCACAGAATTAGTTGAGTATATCCAACTAAAATAGGAAGGAGCATGCTTGGAAATATGTGTGTATTAATAGATACAGAGTTTACACATGCAATATAAAAATTCTAACTGTTTAAGCACATCTTAAAGGTCTTTTTAGAAAGCAATACATATTTTCAGATCTTTAGAATGCTTGTATTTCAACATTTTAACTTATTTGGAGTTAGCTTTTTTCCCAGACATCTGTCTTATGCAATCAAATACTCTCAAAATTTGAAAAAATTAATTTGATCATCTACATCCACTCTCAACTAGTTAATTTTTTTAAACAGTATGATCTTTAGATATTTGTCTGGACAGTTTAAAAATTCCAGTCAGAGGTGATTTCATATCTGTAAATGACACTGTAATAACTATAATCACTATTATCCTGTTTAAGACAATTCACCATGTGGCTAATTTTAAGCATTCAAAAAGCATCATTGACTTCAGACAGACTGCTAGACTTACCATTATGCCTGTTTTTAAACGCCTCATCAACTCAGACAGCTACCAGGATGAGAAACCTTGTCAGTCTAAGGAAAAGTAGATCCTGACCAACATCATTTAAATATGTATTAAAATCTACAATGATTTTTCCTGTGAGTATTATACATCATGACTAATAGTTTCTAAATAATTTTTCATGTGCAGAGGCAGTAAAAATATCAATGTCAACCTTAAATTAAAATCTCTGATCATTATAGTTAAACTTGCTGATTATTATAGTGATGCTGATGGTTATAGTTAAACTAAAGTTCAAACTAAGCCTTTCAAATTAGTTCACTGCATAACCAACTTGATTTTTAAACAGAGGCAGAATATAGTCAAAAAAATTTAGTGATCCTATGAATCTGAAATGTTTAATCAAATTTTAAATGTGTGTTAGTATACTTGAGCATCTGTATCAGTCTAGTAAAAAGCCTTGCCAACTGACTGAAATGATAAAAAGGAATATTGAGGGTACATAATGAAAGCAGAAATAAGTAGATCAAGGATTAAAGGAATATTATACTACACTTCTAATACTCCCAATTAGTGAAAAGAGTCTATGACATATTGTAGATTCACAAGGAAAAAGTTTTCAAGTTCATTTTTACTATCTTGAATACCACATTTCTATTTTTTGAAGATGTCTCTGATTTTAATGTCTTCTTAAAATTCCAAACTTTATAAGGGGTTTTGTTCCTGAAAAAGGTAAGCTGTTAAAATGTCAGCCATCAAAGTAATAATTCCTTTAAAATTTGGAGATATGAATTGGACTGGTGACTGAAATGTGGGATTTGTTGTCAAAGGTTTTTACAGAAAAGAAAAGAATTTTATATTTTTTTTAAATTATGCATTCTGGGAATTAACCAATGCTACTGATGAAGATACAAAGGGCCCCAATTTGCCATTTATGGCAGTCTGGCCATACAATAGTAATTCATTCAGCTTGCATTCATGCACTGTCAGCTTGAATCCAGAGCTTGGCAGAAAACAGGGGGAAAAGAAGGTTGATGCAATTTGCTTTTGTTAAGGAGCTTTGACCAAAAGGAATACAACTGAATGAGGTAGAAAATTCATACAACATTCAGATTATTTTCTAAAAGATTATTTGTTAAACAAGGATGTAGTAATGGGTGTGGGGGAGGATTCTTATAGCTGGTAACAGATACTGGTTAAGTGAGTGAGGTTTTGGGACATGTGACAGGAATAGGTGACAGGGTGGCTGAGAGATTAGGTGTAGGAAGACACTGGCAGATCTCTTTGCCCTTGTTCAACAGTGGTAACCCACTCTGGATGAAGTGCTTTTCATTGCTTTTGGATTTCCCGAGTCTTGCTCCTGAAGTCCCTTTTTAGCAGGGTGCCATTTAGAAGTGCTTTGGGCGAAGTAAAATGCCATTTAATAAAAATATTGGCAGCTTCTTGACAGATCTTTCATTCTAAACTGTGCTCAAAGGAACTGTGCACATTTTTTACTGCTTTCAGTTCTACCAAAACAGCTGAGACTTAGTCACAACACTGGGAAGCTTTTTGTTCAGATTTTTGACCCTAAATTCTGGAGTTGCTACGGCCATTTTGGAAAAACAATCTCTGAGAATGCCCCAGTAAAACTGGGACAGAATATTTAGCTATTTGAGAGCTTCCCTTTCCCCATAGTCAGTATACTTTGCTGTCCTTCCTTCAAGGAAGACTCAAATGCATTGCCATGGAAAAAAAACAGGTGTAAGTGTATAGATGGTATGGAACAGTGCAGCAACTCTCCAGGGAGAGTGTCTTCCTGCAGTAGAATTGCAAAGTGCATCCAGATGCTAGAAGGAAATTAATAAAAAATGGATAATGTCATTTATTTGGTGGTCCACAAGGGGTTCTCAAGAAGAAATAAATGCAGCTCAGAGCAGGACAGTAAATTTGTTGATTTGTTTAACAGCCTGGCTAAATGCTTGAGTACATCTTTAACAGAAGTGGTATTTTGTCTTGCCCAAGTGCCTTAAAGTCATTAGCCTGTACTTATCTTGCCTAATCTTTAGCAAGGAAGACATCCAAGATGATGAAAGTCACTTAGATCTTATGTATGAACTGTCTCATTTCCTCTCCCTACTTGCAAGGGAGATGCACGAACAAGACCCCCAGGTGCTTCAAGGTACATGGGACAAATGTGAATGAAAATGTCTGCAGCTGGTGCCATGTTTACAGGTAACCAAGCTGTCTTTTTCAAAGTGTTTAGCCTCCATTCACATAGGTTTTTGGAACGTCACAAAGTCCTCAGTGTTAGCTGTGCCCCTTCCATACTTGCCATATCAAGGTCAGCAGAAGGTGCCTTGACAGAACACAGAGGCTAACTTCACTTCATGTGGAAAAAGGCAGCTGGCAGCTGGCAGCCAGACCTTCCTGTGATGCTGCTCCTGTTATGCATAAAAGAAAACAGATAAATCAATGAGATTGCACTTATAATCACAAGGAACTGCAGGTCAGGGTATGCACAAAAAATAAAAAATAATTTTCTAACGTGTGATTTTCAATCATTTTTGGAAACTTCATGACTGACTCAATCAGCCTGTTTTATCTCTTCTACCCCATAGATGTGGTGTTCATTCATGGGGGTCCTGCTTGTTACTGCCATAGCATAGTTCACAGTTTATAGAACATTCAGTAGCTGTTGATATTAAAAAAGAATGGTTAAATCCAAGCTTCATCTAATAGCTTATTTTCACTACAAAATCTGCTAAATAAGCAAAGCATAAAATTAATTACATTTTAATTAAATTCTTGAAGCTAATCACTGTAGAGAGTCCCTGATAATATAGCACATGGGGGACACTAGATAACAGATTACAACACATTGCAATGAAATGGAAATTGAGGGGCTTTTAATTGACTTAACACTAGGGAAAAGCTAACTTTTGTAAGTAAACTCTGGTCCAATGTAGTCAACTTCTTTACTGTGTCACTATGATCTTACTAAAAAAAATTCCTGAATTTACCTGACGTTTATCAGAATATTAAAATGTTGTTGAAAATATGCAGTTCTCTAATTTCCAGTTTTGATAGTCTGTCAATAAGCTAAATTTCTTTCTTATCACTTTGAATCATCTTTGTTCTTTACATGAAAAATTAGGATCTATTCTCAAGATTTAATCACTAGTCAGATATTAGCTGTATGTCAAAAAAGGAAAGGAAAGAGGCAAATCCATACATTTAAATGTAGCTCTCATCAATTAAAATAAAATAGCAGTAAAGTGCTTACAGTCATGAAAGACACTAACCACCTTCATTAATTTTTTACCTCTGCATCTTGAAATCTGTGTTCTTCTTTCTTTTTTTCTCTCTGTTTGACTTTTTCCCCCTCTGTGATTAACCCCAGTTGTTGTATCACAAGGTTCTATTCAGTTCTCTGTTCCCATCATTGTTCAACTTAGCTACTTCCTCTAGTTCTTCCTCCAGTGTGATGTTGTATTTCACTTTTCTCCATTTGGTCATATCATCTATTTTTCCATCATTCCTTCTATTAAAAAATTTCAACCATTTCTTTTTCTTACTTCAAATATAAAATTTAGTGAAGACATTCAGTTAAAATTCATCTTAACTTTATTTCTTCAGGTTGAAAACCAGATGCAAGACCATTTGAATTGATGCAGTTGGCATCATGATGAGTTAGAGAAAAGGTCAAGCAGAGCATTTTTTCAATACTTTCATGTCCATAATGAGTGATTGAAGCAAAATATGTAGCTCAATGGCAACATGGAAACTGCTTGCATTTTTCATTATTAAACTGTCATAAATGTCTGTTTACTATTAAATTGAAAGACGAACTTTGGTGATTACAGATAAGTTGGTAAATTAAAGCAAAAATAGGGCCACCACTGTATCTGTGAGTATCAGAAACAAGTGCAACATGTGTTTATCTGATAGGGCTTTCTGTATGCTAATGGACTTAGCTCTTCTCTTTGAACTGCATTATCAGCTTGTATTTGATTTGAAAGCTGCTCTTGAGCATCCAAGCACACACAGAGCTGATTTTCCAAGATATCCAGCAATATACAGTACGTGCCAGCTAAAAGAAAGAAGACTGAACTTTCCACTCTTGAATGCAAAGGAATTATGAGAATACCAAAGCATGTAGACATAAATAGATTGGGAGGTGAAAATATAACATTGACTAAAATGACCAAATGTTGGCTCCCTTTTGGAAAAGCTTTTTTCCTTCTTCAAAATGAAGAGATAACAGAATAGTATGTATAAGAAAACTGATTAAGTTATACTAAAATAAACTTACTTTTTGAGCATAATAAGAAACTATGAAAAACATAAAGTATACTTTCTTGATATAATCTATGAGTGAATATATTGATAAGAAGTAGAATTGTGCATCATTTAAAGATTTATTAAGAGAGATACTCACCAGGAACAAAAACCCCACCACCAACAAAACAAAACAAACAAACAAAAAACCCCAAAACAACAAGCAAACCCAAAAATCCAGGTCACCCTCAAAACATTTTCTTCTATTTTTTATATTGCCATGAACTATAATAATAATAGTTATTTATGATTAGATTATAATTTATTTTAGTGCCATGACAAAATGGATTAGAATCATCCAAGAGATAGGAGATAGGATCTGTATTGATACGTGAAAATGAGAAGAAGAAGTATGGAGAAGGTTTAGTAAGCAGAATATGTAAACAGTGATAAAGAAGAAATATACAACCTGAGAGGGAAAGAGGCTATTTGCCTGTTAGATACTACAGTAATTTCATGTTATGTAGTTTATCTGATTTTTGAGTCTAAGCACTCTATCATCTTCTCATCTCATTTTTGAATTGAACAGGAAATTTTCTGTAGGAATTTAGAAAATTATCTTATGAAAAAAGAGTTTTATGAAGTGGTGGACTGAGTTATATCTGCATGTAATTTTGCTTAAAAAATACAAATAAATGGAGATTACTCAGCTGACATTACCTTTATCTTCAAGACTTTAAATGTTTGAGCAGGGTGAATTTGTGTCTCTGAAGACTTAACTGAGATGAGAAGATGCAGTATTAACAAACACTGTGTTGTTATCTTCAAACATTATGTGGGGAGAATACATCAATTGCATGGTAGTGTCTGCTATGACCATAAACATGGATTACTACCCAGGTCAGTTCCTTTTGGGTCTCCTTTGAGGATGATCTACTTAGCTGCTAGTAAAACATGCTGATCTGGGGTCAGGGAGGGAGTGGGTTGAGCGAAATAACTACTATGGGAAGGGACACCAGATTCCCTTAGTGCTGAAGGGATATTCAAAATTTAGTGAACTCTTTATACACAAGAAATGAAAGAACTCAGCACCAACTGTGTGTTTGGAAATGTTTTTCAGGACACAAGAGTATGAAGCTATCAAGTGAATGCACTGTGGGGCAGAGGATAGCAAGAACTGTTCCAGAATGATGTTACTCCTTTTTGCTAATTTTTCCCTATAAGTAAGCCAAGAAAGCCCACTTTATCACATTATAAAAAAATTTAGATGCTGATATTAGTACTTAAGAAATTACTTTCAGGTTTATATTTCTAATATATGTTAATACTACTTCCTGTTGAACACACACATATAACTGGTGGAATATTGATAGTTTCTTATAGAGCAGTTGAAAAAGTGCACAATTTTAAAATTTTGTGGAAAAGTACCTGGAAGCTTGCTAGCTTGATTTTTGATAAGCAAATGGAAACCTATATGCAATACATTAAGTCTTAAAGGAGGATGAGAAACAAAGGAGATTACTTGTGTTTTTATATGTCTTTGAAACCCAGGGTTTAGGAGGTGACAGTAAGTGGGAGGGGAAAAAAAAGAAATTATAATAAGGGTATAAATTCTGATTTTTTTCCTAATGAATATAGTAATAAAAGAATTCAGTGAAACCTAGAGATTCATGAACAAATTAATTAAAATTGTTGGAATCCTTGATATTAGCACTGAAAGAGGCCATAGAAAATGCTGATTTTAATATTATCACAAATATCTAAAGAGCGTGGAGTCAACATCATAATATGAAACAAATTCCTGTGCATGGAAGTTTTTAACACTGCCTATAAAACACAGTATAAAGAAAGCTCAGGTACTTCAGAATTATTGTTCCTGATTGGTCATAGTCTACTGCAGACCAATGATCCTTATCATCTGTATCCTCATCAGATGTAGGCTTGATAATTAATGTTGCCCTATGGAATACTATACTGACCTGCTTCCTTTTGCATTAAAATGACATTTTTGTTGTCCAAAAGCAAAGATAGATAGAGATTTCATCTATTAGGAAAAAATAGACTTTTATGTTTGGCCCTTGCAGATGGCTAGTGTGCATGTGGCAGATCATGCACTTCAATTACTTTGGGTTGGTTGGTGGTGTCTTGAGGATCTGTGTACATGGGAGAGTAAGTTACATCTCAAGGTAATTTGGAATACATGAAAAAATTCTGCTCTTTAGCGTAAGTTCCCCCAAGTTGCTCTTGAAATAAAGGAAGAGTATTTTAATTAATAAAAAAACATACAATACACCATTTTTGCAAAAGTACATTTTCCCCCTTCCCTTTGCATCTCTTTTCTACATACTCAAGGCAATTTCTCCTTGTCATAAGAAATAAATGGTGAAAACCTTTTTTTTCTCCATGTCTTTGCCACAAAGAGATAAAACTGTGGTTTTGTCACCTCAGCTTGTGAAAAGACTTTCAGGTTTCAGTAACTTATTCCAGTCTGCATCAGATGGCTGGGTTTAGATCAGAGAATTGAACAAAAAGTCCTGTTTCTGTGGCTACTCAGAAGTACAGTTCAGAATTCAGTTCTCTCTGAAACTTAAGGTGAAAAATACCGAGGTTAATGTCCTGCTTTTTTTAGAACTTTGTTTATCAATTATAACACATATAAGGAATCACTTTCCATGGTCACCTTTAGGATTAGTACAAAAACATTTGGATGATTGCTCACTGAGCCATAGAAGCATGAAATTCAATAATTTACCAGTTAGGGATTTTTACTTTGCTTACCAGCTCTTGTAGATGGTCTTTATGTACTTTACGTCTATAAAGTACAACATTGCTCAAATGAATTATTAAAGTTAACACCCCATCTTTATCACTGCATTCTCCTCCTGCCTTGACATGTCTCTTTTGTGGCTGGATTGTCACATTTCATGGAAAATATGCCCCTGGATATTTTGTTTTTCTCTTTCAAGGAGACTCCTTTCAGGAGAAGAGAGTTTTGCGATGTTTAAATTCAACAAAGCTGTCAGAGGAAAGGGCTGAGGATAAGAAGAAAAACAAGAGGTCTTTTTGAACAGCTGCACAGAATTTAATGGAGTTAAAAACAGCAAAAAGAGATCTATAAAAATTTAATACAGACTCTGTGGAAACCACTCTAAAGCCTTGCAAAGATTAATAGAAAGTGTTGTGTTCTACGCCACCTCACTTTTAACCATATCATAGATTATATTCTGATGTGACTCTGAGCTACTAAATGTTATAAAACTGATTTAAAAACTCAAGAAAAATGGATGCAGACAATCATGTACCAAGCTGTGCAGAGTAACTCATCATTTGGGTTTGGGAAACTTACTTACTTTCCTATCACACTGTTGTCCTTTGGTGCCTTGCAAAAGATACGAGAGAAGCGACTGTCAAAAGTGGCTCTACTTTGCATTTTAAAGTAAAGATTGTCTCTGGCAGAAAATAATTGGGGTAGCAAAATAGCAGTAGCAGATGATGTAAATAATTGTGACAGAATGGAAAGGGCAACAAAGTATTTACTGAAGATGCAGTTGACTGTATTCTATATTTTTTTATGGAGACAGCCACTTTAAAGACTAGTAATCATGGTGTAGATGGCTGCTGCTGGTACATTTCTCTTTCTTTATCTTCTACTTCATCCCTTAAAAAACCTTTTGATTTTTGGATGTGAGGAGATACATGATACAGACATATTGCAACCTGAGCCTAATATCGTGCATCTTTTTCTTTAAATGGGAAATACAGCTTAAGAACATGTGAGAAGCAGCGGGAAATAACAAATGAACAGTGTAACTTGAATTATATTGTGTAGATTCTGGCAGGTGGTTTGAGAACCTTAATTGATATTGGAGCTCTTTTAGTCTCTGCTGCTATATTTGTGAATTACATGGGATCTCCTGTTATAAATCTCTCCATGGATCTGTGAGCATACTTTATGTCTAATTCATCATCTGGTGGTGAATGATAAAAATATACATGCTGCAAGACACTCTCTACTCTGAACTTGCAGTGTCTCATGTTGCTGAAATAGGAAGAGATATCCTGGAAGCTAAAGAAAAAATCTGCCTGAACATACAGACAGCCCTGTGCTGATGCTGATAAGGCTCTGGATAAGATGTATGTGAGAAAAGTGCCAGACAGCACCAGAATTACTTTGTTGGCAATGCTCATAATGCTCTGTGACCTTACTGATATACCCACTGCATCCACCTCTCAAAAGATTGCCACCAGTACCTTTTTACATTTCAAAACTGAACGTTGCCTTCAAGTTTTAAGTCAGCAAAGATAAAGCAACAAGAGACAAAAATGTAAAGTTTTCTAATAAAGTTTATTAAATACTGATTTTGAAACAGACTGTATATTTGATTTCCCTTATTAGACACAGACTCAAAGTATTTTGCATTATAGATTTATGGAAAAAGATGTCTTTTTGGCGGCATTATGGTGTCAGAAGAATGTTGACTGAGTAGAAGTCTCACTAAGTAGCTTTCAGTAATGAAGCTTATACCACTACCTTGAACTTGAATCTCAGGTAAGTCCATGACATAGTGGATTATAAAGGTCACAAAAGCCTGGTTCTTTCAGAACAAAAGGCCTTTGTCAGGGATAAAAGCTAGAAAGAAGCTAGGCTTCCATTTTTTTTTTCCCCATCTGGGCTCAGATCAAGAAAGTTTATACATACCATTTCCCAAATGTCAGTGCAGCTTCATTTTAAAGTGATGTTCAAGCAGTCAGTGGAAAATGTTCTCATTTCTTATGTATACAGAAAGATGCGCCAAACATTAAATGTTGAATCTTCTGTGCAAATTTACTGCCAAAAACTGGGGGTACAACTTTGCAATGGACTCTCACTGTGAACCCTCTACCCAGGAGAAGGCTACTATTGTTATAGGATTTAAGGGTCTTCGTTTGCTGTATTCACATACAATGTTAATAATTTTCCATTTCACATTTTTTCCATTTGTATCTTGATAAAAATTGTCTTTATCAGAAGCAGTGTTGCGAAATCAAGATAAATGTTTAAACGTCTTAGGACCAAGGTTTGACGCTGAGTATCAAAAATAATGGCTAAAGCTTAGTTCATGTAGATCTTTAATAGTGGTGGCATTTTTTTCCCTTTTCAAAATGTCCTTTAATGCTCTAAAAAATCCAGTAAAAGTCTGCATTTGATAGTATCAAGAGACAATTTTAATCCTTACTTTAAATTTCAACACTGTAAACATTTTGTTGTCTAAAGAGAATTTGAATAATGCAAGGAATGTGATATACACAGCACATTTTCATCTTATTCCTATTTTTCAAGGAGAAAAACAAACTTCCATTTTCTTAGATTAGAATTCGCTGCATCGAGCTGAGTGTGACTATTTGATTAGTTAGACAAAGTACACTTTTTTTTCTTGAGAAATTCTCACTGCAAATCCTAAAAGGTTACCTTGTTATTTCTAGGTTTAGTCAATTGTAAAATAAATTACCTATATTCTCACACCTGCTGTGTTACCATTCATACACATGATGCTTTATAAGAGGAGTGGAGGAAAGGTTGCGCATACAGAAGGTTCTATATTTCAGATTAAAGAAAAGAACAAAAAACCCTGGCTCTTTAGAAGATGTACATCTCCTACCAACAAAATGATGTCTCACGGAGTTAGTCCAAAATGTATTAAAGAAAATCTTTGATGACTTTTCAACTGTCCCCTCAAAACTAATTCTATTGAATCTTTTAAAATACATGAGCACACACAGAGATATGCATTAATTTAAATAACATAGCATTGTTATTATTATTACTGCAAAAAGTACTCCAGTCATACTGAACTCAACAGAAACATGAATACTAAACTGGTATAAATATTCCCATATAGTAAACAATAAATCTGGAGCAGACTCCCTTGGTCTTACTCACATGAGTAGTTTCAGGGAAGTTAAGGGTGTTACACTGAAAGCTAAAGAAGGCAGGACTGTGTAATTAATTTTATTTCCAGCTGTTGAGATTTCAGACTATAATTCCAAGATCTCCAAGCAAACATCTTTTTCTTTACTTCTTTCCAGGCCAACTGATCAGAGGTGCTTTGGGGATTGGCTGCGTGCCCAGTTTCCACAAATGCCAAAGACTCCTGCACGCTGAGTTAATTAAAATTGACTGCTTGTCTTAGGCAGAAGAAACAGGCTAAATTCTGGCTTGTTCTAAAAAAAACGATTGAACAATCTAGGCAAACAAAATAACTTTCTAGTAAGCTAGGGAGTAAAAATAACATATTGCTTTGCTTTGAAAAAAACAGATCATATTTTTATTTTGTTTTCATTTCTACCTCAAAGGCTTTTCTTCTGTTGTGTTTTGTTGATTTTTTCTTCACCCTGCTGCAGTGAATTGTAAATTGTTAAATCTGTGTATCCCAAGGACACGAAGACATATATCAAATGAAGAGTATAGACAGATTTTACAGACTGAAGCTATAAATGACAATAAAAAGTCTAATATTGCAGATGTTTAAACCTCACAGGTGTCTCCCCTTTTGACTGAAACTTCCCCAGTGCCTAGTGTGACTTTCTCACTGAAATGCACCAAAACTGCTGCAGTCTACAGAGCTCAGCAGCTGTCACATGGCTAAAAGCAGGCAAGTTTCAAAGTCTCCAAAGGACATTTAATATGCATTTCCTAAGAACAACTGACTGACATTGACAATAAAGCTCACAATGAACTAAAAACATGTCTGAGATTTATAGCATTTGTACACTCAGGTTCAATGATCTCAGGTTAGGAGGTTAAAATTCACACATTCTTGAAGGTGTTTTTGTTTTACTTTTAGTGAGTACTGTGGCCTAAGGTTAGCAGGGGAAGCACTCCCTTCTTATTCCTCTGCTGGTCTACAGGGAATATTATGTGATTCATAGGAATATAGACAGAGGTAAAAGAAGAAATTGATGGGGAGTCAGAAGCCCTAGAATGTACATCATTCTATAATTCAGCTTTTATAGTGTTCATAAATTCTATCTTTGCTTCAAGAGGCTCTTTTATGCTTTTTAGTAATCAGTATTCTGGGGAATAAAGATGAGCAGACTTGACAAGAAACCCATAATTGACTATTTCCCTGATGAGTCCCCACCCCACAAGGTTACAGAGTCATATGCAGGGTGTTTCTAATGGATCTTGAATTCTCCTTTGCGTAGTTGAAAATCTCAGTCTGCCAGGTAAAGAAGTTTTCTAAAGAAAAATGGCCTATCATTTGTTAGAGCGTTCTTCAGGGGAAAAGTGACATGAAATTGCTAGTAGATGACATCACAGCTTTATTTTAAAAGAAAAAGCTTTGACTTTTAAAAGGATCTATATCAGGATAGGTTTCCAGCCTCTGGATATGAAATATCAGATGTGTCTCCTTATGGGACTATCTCCCCAGGAAATCTTAGGGTTTCCTATTGATTTTATATTTGTGACTTCCCCAGTACACTGGCTATTCTTGTTTACAGTCTGGGATTTAAGCATCTCCCTGGGATGCTCAGATGACCTCAAATCAATATATAGCCACAAAATACATTTTTAGTTGTATATTTTTGTGTTTTCCTAAGAGAATTTGATTTAAAATCAGATTTTTCTTTTTTTTTTCCCTAAAACAATCTACCTGCTAAGTGATGTCACTGCTCTATCTACATGATTATGATAGTGAGTAAATGTGTCAAATGCTCTTTATAAGAGCAGCATGATATTAATTTTACCTCTTGTAATGATCTGGTGAATCTAAACAGAATTACTAAGTAATCCTAATAGTGTATTCAAAAAACAAGCCATGGAAGGAATCAGGCAGACTAATGTTTAGCCAATGGATGTTAATGTCTCCAGTGTTCTTCCAAAACATGGGTTTGGAGGCCTTAGGGACCAGTTTGGAAGCAGGATCCAAGATGCAAAACCAATTCTTAGCAGACCAAAGGTTAAAACATTGCATGTTAAGGGATTTATTATAAAAGAGAGATAGAGATAGAGATAAAAATATAAATATATAAAATAAAATAGAGAGAGAAAATATACAATCGGTCGTAGTTCTGCGATGAGTCGTATGGGGATACACAATAGGATTAAACTTTTTATTGTTGTAATCTTGAATTATTTTACATATACTTAGAGTAGGTTTGGTTTTTTTTTAAATATATTATTTAGGTGAAATGTTAAATGTGTCTATTCTTAATAGAAGAATGCATTATAAATTGAATGCTCAACTTCCTGTCTAACTTGCTTTTTCATTGTGTTTTTAAATGCCTATTGGATTATATGTTACCATTTGGGAGAATGTTGTAATGAATAAATAGAAACATGAGCATATATGGTCATGAAAAATGCTTGCCTATCTCATACTTTCACTGTTATATTATTTCAGTTTCTCACTGAAACTAAGACACACAAATTTTACTGGCACTGCACTAAAATTAGCTGAAATTCTCTAAGTAATTTACATTTTAAAGAAAAGAAAATATGCAAAAATAAAATTGGCAATTACAAACTTCTCAGCACTGACAATGCCAATTTCATTGATATTTTGTACTAATCTTTTCTTTCTCTTTTTTTTTT
>VZRX01019842.1:16350-39249 GCA_013398075.1 Notiomystis cincta
TTCTAATTTTTTTTTTTCTTTTTTTTTTTTTTTTTTTTTGGTGTATCTGCTATGCTCAATTCACTGTCAGCAGAATAAATATATCCTGCTCTGAAAGTGCTGTTCTTATGTCATTCAGAGCTTGTTTAGAAGTAGCCTGGGTACATTGCTGACTTGTGAAACACGTCCATTGTTTGTTTCTTACACTCTTTTTGCACATTGATTTTAAGCATATTTCCTACTTTTTGTTCATTGTTTTTTCATCAGTTCTTTTATCAATAAGCTCAAATGAATCGTGATTTTAAAGCTATTGCTAGAATAGAATTTTAAGTTGGTAAATATTTTTGCATATTTAAATGCAAATCTACTTCTTAATGAGATTGAAGTCTGAAAAAGAAGCCAGATAAACCATAACAAATCAAAAATTGAGCTAAATCCTTTACTAAGGGAATTTATTGGATCTGTTCAGAATTGAATGTTTAAAAATGCAAAGCTACAAACTGCATTGATTAACTTTTAAATAAAACTACCTTGAACTATGTATTTTCTTCTTTACACCAAGTTTTATGCTACTTAAGATCACTAAATAAGATCCATAGAAGTAACAGAAAAGCATGTAGTATCTTATCTGTTAAACAGAAAAAAGTCATATATTTTATATGTCTGAAGAACTTGATTTTTCAGCAAAACCTGCTTGCAGTCTTCAAAATAATGCTGTCACTTATTAAAGGGCAAGTGTAAGTGTAAGTGAAGTTTACCTGAAGTGCTCAAGGAGCTATAAATCAGGAATGGTTTGAAACAGATTATTCAAGGTGTTGCGTGACAGTAAAGTGAGAAACATGACACAAAAGCAAGATAGTTATCACAACTTTAAGATAAAAGTCATTATTGGAGTGAATAATTTTATTAATTTTAAATTTAAAAAAAATCTTTTTAATTTCCAGGTTACATTTTCTTATAGAGTTAACAAAATTACTAACACATTGAAAGTATTTCTTCTTTTCTAGTATGGCTTAGGACATAAACACATATTCACTATTCTCTTTTCAAACACATTTTCCAGAAAATTGTATCTGCATTTATAATAAATAAGAATTTATAAGAATTTATAAAAATCCTTTATAAAAGGACAGTGTTTGCATTTGAGTGTGGGCATGTAGATCTGAGCTAGGCCTTTGAGGGGTACATGTTGATAGAATTAATAGAAGGTTTCTTCTCAAAGGCATCTAGAGAAAGAGTGAAAAAGGAGTCTATAAAAGTTTTTAGAACACAGCCATTGCTTGGCTCAAGGAATTTCAAAATAAGATTAATAATGGCCAAAGATTAACACATTCAGCAGTATCTGCCTTAACTAGGCAAAAGATATTAGAATCCAGGCTACCTTTTCAGACCTGCTCTGACACTCTGTTACTTCTATTTTCTTTTTAGCAAAGAATTCACCTCTAAGAATGGTCACACAGTGCAAAAGAACTGAAATTTTTTTATAAATTCTTAGCTCCTCATCCTGGATTCAGGTATTTGATATTCTCCTGCCTTGCTTTTCCTTTTCTCCGGACCTGTTAAAATGGATATGTAATTAAAAAAAAAAAGGAGGGGAAACCTAAGGCATAGCTGGTTTTAAACCTTATATAAGTTTTAGGTAAATACCTGTCCTAACAGGATACTCTCAGTGAGCCCTGAGAATAGCTCTGAAAGGCAGTTTTCACGCAGCCACATCTCACTTTTCCCTTTCTGCTAACATTCCATGATGATCAGAGAGCCTCAGATAGAAAAAACTTAATACTGGAAATGCAATTCAGCTGCCTGGTGCTTACTGCTGACCTAGGAACCTTTCTGCATTGACTCTATCCATGTTATGTATAATTTTCAGACTGAACACTCTTGGTACTGCTTAGCTATTTGTTCCAGCTCACACCACTCTGTCTGGAGTCATCACTTCAGTCTCACTCCCACTGATGCCATTCTTCACTCTTTTCTTCCTTTCATTTTCTCTTCTCTCCTATCTGACTGACCTCCCTTCCCTCATTGATCTTCCTTTAACAAAAATCCACTTGAAAAACTTAAAGGCTGGACACAACTCAAACAGAAAAATGGAGAGCCAACAGGAAGACTGCAAACCTAGACATTATTTGCTCTTCTCTTGTCAAGCTCCATTCCTTTGACTAGAATAGACTGCAAAGCTTTTAAGGTGCCTCACAGATTCTCTAGCAACTACACATGATAAGTGATAAGTAACTTAATTTAGTACCTTTTTTTTAACCAAGAGGGCAAACCCTAGAGGGCATCTGATCTGTGATTATTTCCATAAATTTTTGGCTCCAAGTCCTGTCCTCAAGTTATACATAATTTCTATTATTCTTTGTTGCTCTGGAGATTCAAATGGAAGCCTGTCAAATTACAACACATGGAAGAAGAAATTATGGCAATTTTCATGTTTTGCCTGCTTTCTCTAGTTACAGAATGGTTAAGAAGTTAAGAAGTTTTTCTTTAGCTGTTCAGTTTGCTTATTTCTCTTTCTCTAATCCAGTGCTGGAAAAAGTAGGGAGGCTAACAACATAGCTCAAGAAAATTGAGCCTTAATTCTGTTTCTCACACTACTTCATGGATTTGAAGTAACTCCATTCAAGTTGAATGAGTGAGAGGGAATAAAAGAAATCAATTTTTAACTCTATATTTTCCAGTAGCAAGTCCTAATTTTTTTGGTATTGTCTTTTAGGGTCAGTGACAGAATTAGGGAAAACAGATAAAAAGATGTAAAAAAATCCTGGATCATTAGGCAATGACTATGACAATGAACAAAATAAGAATGTAGTGATACACTAAATAGGATTACAGTTTTTTGCAATGAAAATAAGTATCTAAACCCCAAATACTAGACTAATACACTTGCTTCATAATGAACAGTGGTTATACATCAAAAAGAATTAAAATAATCCTTCAATAACCCACCGTTAGTAAATCTAGAAAGGAAGTAAAAGATAACATGATATATTTTTGAGTTACTGTTCAGTTAATTGGTATGCTGCAGGTGGAATCAAATTAAAGTTAGATAATATCCCCCCATCAAAAGCCCCATTTTCACATTGTTAGAGAAGGAGCCAAAAAGCTATTTTCATCCTATAGGATTTAAGGGTCTCAGGTGTTCATTACAGCTCGTAGTGATTTATCTCATGATTGCATTTCTTTTTTGAGAATGTTTCCTCCTGCTCTTTGTTAGAAGTCCAAATAGAGAAGTTTTATCTTTCCTCTGGAGATCTACCTTTTGCATAGCACAATATACCATTTACAGCAAGGGCTTAAAAAGATTTTCAAGCGGAAATAAAGGGATCTCCTAACCTTGCCATAGTATAAAAGGGTGACAAATAGAAATTCTGAGCTGGTGAGTAGGGTGATATCGACTTTATATGTTAGTAAGACGGACATTAGATTTGAGAAACAAGAGGCCTGACAGTTTTGAAAAAAAAAAAGCAGTGTAAACAGATCAGAGAAGTAACTTTCCTGTTTTACAATAAGTTCATGGCTGGCAGTGAGTGAGGTTATCTTGCACTTGCTGAGGAGATGCCCTTCAGGAGAAGCTGATTGACAGGATCTATATCATCGCATCTGAGCAATGTGGTCAAAGAAACATTTAAATAACTTTTTTGAAATTATTTTTTTAAGATTTTATAAGAATGCTTTGCGAAGAGTTGAGATGATATTAGAGACAATAAGTGCTCTTATAAGCTTTTATAAATAAATAATTTCCATGATACAGTAATACTCTTAACAGTTTTTTATTTCCAGCATTGGTCATACTTTCACCTATTAGAAAAATTTACCAAATATTATCACACTGAAATTTATCATCTGTGGGTTGAGGAAAAGAACTGATAGACTGGTACAATGTCCTCACATTACTATGACCTTCCTCTTGTTTTATCTCTCCATAAAGTATGTTTTTTTCAACAAAGATTTCACTTATTGAAGAAAAAGAAAGAAAGAAAGAAGTGTTTTCCAAGTTCTTCCTATATCTTCAATTAAATTCACTGGTCTCAGAATTTTTTTAAGGGTTCCATCCATATGTCTTCCACAGGTTTTTCCCCCATTTCTTCTTGAATGCAAGATAGCCAGTTTCAGCTATATTTGAAAAAGTGATGGGAGTTTTATGAAAATATGTATCTGCAGTGAAAGGATAGTAAATGTCAGACATTGTGCAAATCATTTTGTCAGTTGTTTTCCCGTAAATCAATAGGTGTGTAATGTCCATGCTCTGAACTCGCCATTAGGATGGCTGTTACCTTGGGAGGGTTGTCAAAAAGAAGGGTATAAGGGACACAAATGAACAGCAAAGAAGGCTTAGCTGGTATTTTTCCTGCTTGTCAAACAACTTCTATTTGTTTATTTAACTAAATTTTAATTTATGAATGGGCTTTTCAACTTCTATTTGTGATTTTAGGCATTTTAAATTTATAGAGATGAGATCTTGGTATCTAGCTTCTCAAGGCTTACTGGAAATTGAAATATACAACTTCAGACATTAATTTTAAATATTAGCCATTAATCTTGCCTGAAATCAGACTTTGTGAATAATTAATTCTGAATAATTTATATATAAAGATGCAGGTATTTAGATATTTTTAAAATTTTTTTTTCTCTGAATTTTTCACAGATTTTCTCACTGAATATTTTTTATTATAGGCTGTTAACAAACAGGGTGAATTAGCAGTAATCTTGGTAATTTTTAATTTGCAGATTACTGCTAATTCACCTTGTTACTTAGTGAAAGTAGAGAGTTTTTCTCTAATAATTGTCTGACTTATATAGTGATATCATAATTTTTTTACTGTGTCTAGTATCATAAGACTTATCTTACGCTGCCATTTAATTATTTAGGTAGATGTCAAAAATAACATAACATAACTCTGGTTACATAGGTGAAACTGAACATTTTCAAAACTCTATGAGTGTGTCTATTTATGCAGTTATCAAGAATGTTATTTCCATTATTTGCTCAACACTTATTCACATATAAAGCTCTCTGTTTTATAGTAATTTTATTCATTTATTTATTTGTTTGCTTAGAGATCTTTGCTTGACAATATCAGCAACACAGAGATGGAGCAAACTCCATAATTCTTTCTATAAGTAATAAAACTATTACATTTTCTCTGTGGATTTCTGACATATTTCCCCTTAATATTTCAGGAATGTTAATTTTTTTAAAAGCTTTTATATAAAAATATTTATTTATAAATGCTCACTATTGAAATAATCTTCTTTTGTTAGCTATGTCTTTTGTTTGATAGCAAATAGCAGTTCAATTAATTATTCACATTCATTCCCTGTCAAACGAGTATCATAAGACAGCAGAAGACCATGACAGCAGTCATTGTTTCTGAAATATTTTTCAAATAACAAGAGAAAAAAATATTCATGCACACTCAAATGTATTTTGATAAATAAATTTGAAAGTGGCTGCATCTGCTGAAAATTGATCCAAGAAATAATAATATTGGTTATATGATATCTCCTGACAAGTCTCAGAAACAAATTTGGTGTCATATAAATGACATCTATATTTGTAAGAGTAATGCTGTTCTGTGTCAGACAGACTGAGGTGGTACAAACACCTTTTATACACGCACACACACACATCATTTAAATACTTAATTATAGTCAAATTTAAAAATTATGTTCTAGCAACTGATTGCTGTATTTAAGGTTTTGGTGATTTTTATAATTTCAGTTACTTATCTGCTGATAAATAGTCCAGATTTATTTCATTATTTTTGGCACAAGAAAATGTGCTATCATAGATTTCCCAACAAGAAACACAACTGAAATATAAGTAATTCTCTGTTCCAATGGGTCCAGGATTTTTCTCAATTCCAGAAATTCCAGACAAGATTTTAACATATCTGAAATTAATCAGTAAGAAAGCTCAGGTCATGAAAACACAGAACAGCAGAAATATGCTGAGGTAGAATATTCTAGTGAGAGCAGAAATTTGTGTTCCAAGAGCTTCTTTTATGACACACTACTGGAATAATTAATAAAACTTTTTTATTTTACATACTTCATCCTCAACTGTTAAATAATCTAGGGCACCTGTTGCACATTTGATTTATAGATCAGGCTTGCGAAGGGAAAACACCTACCCCACGCTCTAATTATGTAAACTAGTTGTTCTTTCTGTGTAATGAAGCTGGTTTTCCTTCTTAGAACTGATTGAACTTTAATTTCTTGGAAAGCTATTCTTACATAATAAAAAACTCTAGTAAAAATTTCAGTTACATATAAGCAAATCTACTAATCAAAGTCCCAATTCAGAAACAGCCAAGGATGTCTCCTTATTTCTAAATGTGTTTTTAAACCTACACTTATTTAGAAACGTAGTTAAGCACATGTTTAGTCCATTGAAGTTAATGTTTAGCTTTCAGTTTTTTCTCTTGAATTTTATATAGATAGTGCTACAAGGAAACAGTGGGAGTTGAATCAGCTGCAGTTTGACTGTGATAGTAAAACAATTGCCTAATTGAATCATTTAATTTTATTTTATTCAGTGACATTGAAGTAGATTTAGGCAGCAAAAATCCCTTACTGCTGTTTTTTGGTTGTCTAGCACTGCAGTATCACTGTAAGTTAACTGACTTATAAGCAGGCATATAAACTTCCAGAGAAATTTTAATTTGGTTCATATTATAAAAGATTTATTGAATTTAATGATGTGCACGCCTAGTAGAATTAAATCTTTATACCATAGGAACTGTTTGAATTTCTTGACTAACAAATAGAAGAATATTGTTTCAATAGCGAGCATTTATACATAAATATTTTATATAAAGAATTTTTTTAAAATTAACATGCCTGGAATATTACAGGAAAATATGTCAGAAATCCATAGCAAAAAGGCAGCAGTTTTATTACTTATAGAAAGAATTATGGAGTTTGGTCCTTCCCTGTGGGTTGGAATACTTAATCTTACTCTTGACAATGTAGCCTATAAACAGTTGTTATAATTTTCTTACAGATACCAGCTCTGAAGAAGAGAAGAGAATAATTACAAATCTGCTGGAGTTCTTGAACATTCTGCTTGAACCTCTGTGGAATTGCTTGCCTGCACGATTATAGACAGGAGTAGACCTGTGAAATTATTAACCTGTGCCTATCAAAAAAAAAATTACCAGATTGTCCTGTATACCTTCCAGGGCTTAATTGACAGTGGATTTTAAACAGATTCTGAGGAAGCTGAAGAACAGAATATGCCCTTTCTTCACATGCTGTCTCATGGAATATTAGTCACTGTTGCTGTTTAAAATTGCAGTTGAATTACACCAGGACTAACTGAGAAGGTGCTTAGACTGGTAAAGAAAAAAAAAAACAAAAATGGAAAACCCCTGAATAAAATAGAGGCTAAAGAACATAGGAAAAAAACTCAACCTTATTGTATTAGAAGGAGGATTGATGTGGTCCTAAAATTTCTCAATAGCCTCACTGCTGTGTTCTCAGAAGGCCTATGAGAGGATTTTGTAGGAGGCTTAAAACGTAGTATTGGCAAAGAAATGTAAACCTATTCCTAATGCCAAATAAAAGCATCAAAAGGGAATAGAACATGATAAAATCCTCAAGATAAAAGCAGCAGGAAGACAGCTAGTCAACAGCTGTGAAAACAGAATTAAAACTTGCATAAATTGGAAATGGTATTCCCCAAACCAAGGCTGAAACCAAATAATAGAGTATGTATAATCTCAACACAGGATTCAAACTGGGTCATCAGGATATCGTGACTAATTTTGTGGATGACTGCCAACATGCTCAGGCAATTGCAACCTATTGACCAATGTCAAACAGTTCAAGTTTGCTTTCCCCACAGACCTGAATTTTCAAATAAATATATCTTAGAGGAAATGAGCCAGTAACTACTGAGCAACATAGTGCTGAGTATAAGGTTTGAAGCTTAAGTCAAATCGCATTTAACCATATTTCAATATGGTATGTGGGTGATAAGAGTAAGGATTTCAAACATGCATGGGATTTGGAAGAATGAAGGGAGCACAAATTCTACACAGTATCAGGACACATCAAAGAAACATTTAAAAAGATACACGACTATTCTATAAAGAAAGTACCAGTTCCAGTTGTCAAAATACATTTTATGGCTTTGAATTATCTAATTAAACCAGTTTATCTGCAAAAAAATATATTTTATCTACTTGTTCTGTTCTTCTTAATAACTTTTTTATAAAAATTTGCATCTATTTTAGGCCTTTTTTTCCATTTAGGCCTTTTTTACAGATGTTCATCTTCCTTAAACTATCACTTTACTCTTTTGTCTCCATGAAAATGAAATTTCAACTATGCATATTATGCTGAATTTTTATCTTCCAGCTGCAGACCAGACCTTCTTTAAGTGTCTTCTGTACCAAAAATTCTGTGAAACAGAGTCTGTATCCCAACTAGCAAATAGTGACAAGGAATGGACTCGGACACTGGCTCAAGACTGGAATGTTAGCAGAGCAGCAGGCATTGATCTCTTCTCTCTGATGACCAGTGACAGAACCTGAGGGAATGGCATGAAGCTGTGAGTTAGGGTTTTACAGTTTTGGAGTCAGCCATTTAGACAGAAGTCATCATGAAAGCCACAATCATTCTTCTGATCAAAATTTGCAGTCAAATTCAGAGCAACTGCTATGTAGGCTGCTATTGATTTTGGGGGTCACTTATCACTCTATTACTTCTATGTTCTTAATTTCTCTTTTTTGTTCCTGCCATTTATTTTCTTTCTTCTTTTCTTTCTCTTCTTTTTATTGAGAAATATCAATAGATGCTTCATCTTCCTCTGTTTCTATATTCTTGTGAAATAATTTCTTATGAAATTGTCTACCTTATTGTGTAACTGCCTCCTACTAGCATTTGTGACTCACAGGTCTCTGTCTCTATGCTCTTGATCTGCCAAACAGCTGTCCAACCTAATATTTCTATTTGTCAGATGTCTTCATCTATATCAATTGTTAATGTACTAGTAACAGATTACCAACATAAGGTAAATTTCTTGTGCTTTAACTTACTGCGCCTTCTAGGCAGTATCAAACATGCATAATTCATAGAATCATTATTCTTCCCAAACTACTACTTCACTGTAACTGTAAAAAAGGAGAAAGTGATGTCTATGGCATTTTTAATTTTCTTCCTCAGGTTATTTCCTCTTGAAAATTCCACTGCTGCAAGAGCAATACTTTGAATTTTCTCAAGTTTCCATTTTACTAATCTTTAGTTTGAAGAAATTTAATCTGTTGTTTAAATACGGTAAAAGGAGTATCCAGTCTTGCATTCATTATCCAAGAATGATGTCACATGAATATTAAATAAGAAAAGATACATCTTCAAGTTGGAGTGCTTTCAAGGGTAGAGGAATATTTGCCTAAACTATGATCATCGTATTGAAAAAGAATTAATTCACTGAGTTTATGGAACAAATATTTGACACTTATCAACACTTCTTGATGAGTTCACTCATCGTGAGCCATGAATCATGCTTATAGTTTATATGATATTACAGTTTATATCTCACCCCTGTTCAAAATATAATACCAAATACCTTGAGTATAAAGAAATGAAAGAAAGAAGGAGAAGTTTAAAAAATGCTGTCAACAGAAACTAAGAACAAAATTTTTGAGTTTCTCACAAATTCCTGGAATCAGTTTCTTCAATATTAATTATATTAATCCAGTTCCTTACTCCACTCCCTGGGTTAAAAATTCCTAGAGATTAAAGGGAAATTATTTCTAAAGGTAAGCAATATGAAAATTTACATCTAGTTTCAAGCAGCAGAATTGGATTCAAACGTGAGACATAGGAAATGTGTTTAAAATAAGTTACTAGCTGAAAGGAGTTTGTATAAAAATGAGTCCAAATTAATGGATGAAAATCTCCCTGTTTCACATATTAAAATGTGAATGAATCAAAAACTATTGTTATGCAGAACATATTATGATTTTTCTTCAGGAAAATATTTGTATTTTATTCACATTCAGTCACTGGTTAAGAATGTAGCCTTTCCTATCTAGTCAGAGGATGTTTTCTAATGAGAAAGTATATGAAAATTTTCATCAAAATTCTAACACCAATGTTCCTTGTGGACCATATTATGGTTTAGTTTTATCTTGAATGTTGAGCTATCCAAGTTCATTCTTTATTTTGGAAGTGAAATGTCATTGCTTGCTTTTACTAAAGAATAGAAAGGATGAAAACAAGCAATTTCTGCCAGTGAGCTGAAAAAATAGTAAAATACATTTAATAAAAAGAAAGAAAATAGAGTCAAAGTAAAGGAAAATGGCAAGAAAGATATCTCTAGTGGATAAAGTTAGTTCTTGTGTGCTAGTATGGAACATGCCCTTATTTTTAAATAAGATGGTGATAAGATTAATGAGAAAAACATTATTAATGTCTATGTAAATGTGTGCATTCATTAATTGGAGTACTAGAGTAAAGTTCGGCTTCATTAATTGAGACTTTCAAATAATCCAATTACTTTGAATTCTCCATCTTCTTCCAAAAAAACCAGTTTTATGGAGACTATTTCTAACTAATGAATTTGGAAGACTGCTAAAATCTTAAAATTACTCACAAACTATAGAGTTTAATCCCTTGTGATTATTTTCACTGCAAGACCAACTTTATACATGATAGAAAACGAGAAGAATCAGTAACACGAGAGAGAACATCTTGTGCTCCTAACCATGTTTTTGGGGGTGCCTCCTCATCCTCCCCTCAGCAAACTCTCCAGGATGCCAACAGTTTATAAAGCAGAGGTGAGTGTCAACAGAACATCCAAAACTGTCTAAGAGGGAGTGTGCCCCAAACTGACAATGCTAAACAAGTCATTCTTTGGCCACAATAAACAGCTTAAGACTAAAGGCATCAGCTTGAGAAGAACTTCAAGAAAAGCTTGAAAATTTGTCGTAGTGGGGAGAGAGAAGAAAGCAATAGAGTCAAAACTTGTTTTGACACTGCCAGAAATCACCCCACTGACACTGCAATCTGTATCTTGACCTTACTGAGAATCCTTCCATCAGATGCCATGGGGGTGTGCATCTAGCTTGAGAAATGACAGTTTGGGTGCAAGAAATAAGAATCCACAGTTCTGAGGTACATATCTGGAGTTGAGCTAGGTGCTTTCTTATGAGAATATGTTTTGTTGTTTTGTTGAGACTGTCGTGAGCACAGGTAAGCCTAGAACCTACACCTCCAGCAGAAGGGTACAGAAATAAAGAAATCCTCATTCTCAGAGGGCAGGGGGGTGTTGTTGGGTTGGACTCTGAGGGGAGTACGTGTGCCTGTGTGAATATCTTTGTATTTTTATAGAAGATGGTTTAGAAATGTCTCAGTGTTTTAAGTATCAAATATTACATTTTGCCTTCATGAATGCATAATTCACTAACTGCTGGTTAGTTACATGTTATTAAAAAAATGAACAGCTTCAATTTTGAGTATATTCACAACACTTGAAAAGGGTAGTTTTCTTCCTGCAATGTTTCTTTCTGAACACAATCAATTAAGTAATTAAAAAATTTGAGTAGGCCTTTTGTGACTATGTACACCCATGCACAGTTGCTTGGCACACTGGAAGGAGAGAATATTTAATTTACCTCTACTTTCAACTGATGCAGTTTAGAGGAAATTAATTATTCCTAGTAAATAAGGCCAGTCAAAATATAGCTTCAGTCAGTTCAGTCTGTGGCTTATAATAACAATTTTGGCTATCAATAAACTAATTTAAAATGTGAAGGAGGGAGTTAGGGTCTTGTTTTGTGATGTGGGTTTTTTTTTTATTTTTTTTTTTTTTTTTTTTTTGTTTTGATTGGGAGCTTTTTGTTTTCTTATGTTTTGTATTCAGCTTGAAAGAATGAAGTTATTCTGAATTATGTCATACTTTCCTATATGTACAATTCTTTGTACTTTGCTATAAGTGTATTTCTTTTTCTCTATTTACAAGGAAACTAAATGGTAATTCTGTTACTTAGAATAACAAAATGGTCCTGGGGAGATTGTTGAGATTTTATCTACTTCAATGTCTGGGAAGAATCTCAACTTCATTCTTGAGCTGCTGGTGACTAATATGGAGTACAAATTTTGAGATTGTGAAGCAGGGCTGTCATCTGGGGTTGGCTGCTGGTGTTACAAAGATTATTCTTGTCTGAGTACCTGATGGAGCAATTACAGGGGTTAAAAGTACAGGGCAGATGAATGTCTTAAAATTTTTCTAACAGATAAATTTCATTCTGTAATCAGTGGCTATGAAAGTATTTTATTCAAAATAGACCAGATTAAAGAGGAGGAATAAAGATGACACCTATCATTTGGCTTAACTCAATATTAAGGTTTTTTGCAATGAGATAGTAGATCAAAATCCCACAGAATGTAAAAAGTAACAGGATCCCTTTCTACCACTTTCTGAGCTTTCTGAACTACTAAATCCAACCTGCAGTTTCCATTAATCTATCTTTGTCATAGAATCATTAGATGGCATGGTTTAAAATGTACCTTAAAGATCAACTAGTTCCAACCCCCCTGTCATGGACAGGGACACCTTTCAGTACACCAAATAGTTCAGAGCCCAAGCCAACCTGGCCTTGAACACTTCTTTGGCCCCTTTAAACTTGTAGATGGCTTGAGTACAAACAAAAATAAAATTGTTGAATTAAAAGAAATGTTACAAAACCTCCAAATCACTTACCTGTAAATGCAGATCTCTACCTTCTCTAAAGAACAGTAAAATCATTACAAGTACAGTTTTGAATTTGCTTAAAATGACTGAGAGTTACAATCACTAAGTAGACTCCACACTCAACATTTTACAAGCCTTAACTGCTTCATAGAAATAATAGGGCAACCTCAGACAGAAAATAGTGTATGTTTATCAAATCCATAAATTTACATATTGGTTCTTCTCATTCCTCTGATAAGAACATATGGTCAATAATTAGAGATATCAGCAAGTTAGAAAACAAGAAGAAAAAGAAACAGTTTATTTTTTAATTTAGCAGTGAAAGTAAAAAGTGATAGTGAGAACTGCAGAAGAATGTAATTTTTCCAGAGAGAATGAAATGATTACAAGCCCTGTTGACACACTGGGATCCATGTTAATTATAAGAATGTGAGAACAAAGTAATAAAACAGTTGAATGGTGAAGAGTATTGGCAGAATCACATTAGATATGTATCCACTAGATCCACCTTAAAGCAGAGGAGCTAAAAAGCATTGGTTCAATTTTGGATTAATGAAGATATTTGGAATGCAAATACCCCTGATTAAAAAAAAAAAAACAACTGGTTTATATTTGTCTGAAAAGGTCATCAGGTATTTTGAAAAGCAAATACACTAAGTAGGCCACACATTTCTGAATATTTTTGCTAGTCATAATTTAGAGTTATCCCCACTAAGATCCAAGACAAAACAACCACATTGAAATTGCTACTCAGTGTCACCACTAGTACTTTGTATGTGGAAACTGACTTGCAGCTACTCTGAGACTAACAATTTCCTTTAAATGTGAGGAAGGAGGAGCAGACATTTATCTTCTGAGCAGATATTATTGGAAAATGATAAATTCAGTTTCAAAATCCTTGTATGTCTATTTTAGAAATAAGCAAGTAAAGGAAGGAGAAACAGTAAGAGCAATTGAGAGAAAGCAAGAGAAGTGCAAAGCTTCCTTTCTTGGCAGCCACAAGCCATTAGAAGAGCTTGGCTGCCCATGTAACCACAGCCTCAGGCAGCTGAATGCATGCCCAGAGCAGAAATGGAGACACAAAGAGATTCAGTTTCTTATGGGATTATCCTGAAGTTGAGGGAAGAGTTGTGAATGCTTAAACATTGCCTAGGTTTCTCCAGTGAGAAGAAAGCCAAATAAAATCAGAACTTTACTCTTTCTGTTCTCTGGTACATGATTAAAAGTTTTTTTTGTTGTAGTTTACTCTATTTGGAAGAAAATCTGCAAAGTTGTGTCTTAAATTTTGATAAAGCAGACTAGCATTTATTCTGGAATTTAGCTTAAAATGAGCAGCTGAGAATCAGATGATACAGCTAGAAGAAAGAGAGGGGAATTTGATTTCTCAATGAAAGCAACTGCTTTGAAATACTATAGTTAGATAAATGGTCCCTAAATAGCTGAGCCTCAAATCAATTAAGATTATACAGATTTGGATCAGAATTATGCAACTGGGGAAGAGACAGAAGCATGTGCATTTTGAGCATACTGTTTGTTGCATTAGGACTTTGCTTATTAAGATGCTACTGATTTGAGCTGTCTCTTGTAACAGCAGCATTATGTGCAATTACAATCAATAAAAAATTTTCAGTCTGTTTCTGGTGAATGGGGCCATGGCAGAAGCACTACTCCTGCAAAATATTCTTTGAGGAAATTAAAACAAATCTTTTTTCAGTTATTCAAAGTCCAAGTCTCTGCTCTAAACAAATGGGCTGTGCCCTGATATTTGTCCTTCAGTGCCTTTTCCCCTCAGGGTTCAGATCTACACGTGTCTGCCATAAATAAAAGTGATGTGCAAAACTAACTAACTATTACTTCTTTAATGTTCCTTTCATATCACTGATGTAATGGATGAGGTAGGTTGTGCAACCCAAAACATTCAATTCAATATTAATTGAAATATAACTATCTGTGCTAGCATAGTCTGCTGCACAGAAGGTGTTCATATAGATAACATATATGTGTAATATATAGGATGTTGCTTGCACTTTTTGTATGTAAATTCTTACCGAAGTGATGTTTTTCTTGGGAACATTTTTCTCCACAAATTAGCAGCTGTGCAGGCTCTGTGCTTACAGCATAGTAAGGCAGATGATTATTGCTCCATACCATATTGAGAGCATCCATCTGCCGAGTGAAATGTTCAAGTATGACAGCTAGGTTTAAGATGATTTATGAAAAGAATGTTACATACCTCTTCCATGGTCAGCATGCAGGAGGGTGAATGGAAACATGAGTCCTGTAGACTTAAGAGGGAATAAATTGTAAGGGTCATAGAGAGGGAGAAGGTCTCAGGTGAAAAGGAAATGGATAACATTTGGAATAACTCTTAAATTTTTTTGCCCAATGAAATATTGGAATAGATACTTAATTTTCAGGATTAGCCAGATGTCATAGTAGTACATCTGTTAAATCTTTAAATTTCATTCTTTAAATCACAGTAAGGTAACTATATCCAGCATATTAGTACCCAGCATATTAACATATAAAGACAAAAACTATTCTAGTAATTTAGGAATCCAGTTTCAGCAGTTATGAAAGTTATTGGCTACATCTTATACATGCTGCTATAAGCTTTTGTGGTTGGCTGTTTTCATTTTTCGTGCTTTTGTGTTCTTTGATTTTTTGGGGTTTTTTGGTCACACTCTTGTGAAAATTCTTTTTATTTTGAAATCCATCTTTTTAGATTTCTAAATCTGACTACATTCTTTCCTTCTATACCAGTATTCCTGATACATAGTAGCAAGAAATGAATAATATTAATGATATGTGTTTGTCCTCTCAGCATCACAGAGGTCCAGTTTGGATGTATCCAGAAAGCTGGCAAGGCATTCAGACCTTGTTAACAGAAGATCATGCTGAGTATCTGCTGAAAACCAACTGTTCATGGGCCTCGTATAATCTGGGTAGAAATATAGGTAGAATATTAATTAGTTGATGTGCAGGGTACCTGGCTCAGATTTGGATACCTGAAAACCTAAGTGGAGTTTAGAAAAGGGTACATACCATATACTCTAAAAATGCTAGAAATTAATTGCCCATAAAAGAACAATTTAATAGTCTGCACTGTGCACTAAATCTAGGAGAGTTAAAATAAGGATTCAGGATTTTTTCCCCTTTTGTGTGCTCAGTTCCTCTCTGTGGTTTTGAAAATACGTGTTTGGATGCTTCACCTTATCTCAGAATTCAGAGATTCCCTGAAACCTTTTTGGAAATTGGTTTATTGGAATATCCTAACAATAATATACTCTTTTCTCAGTTCCCCAGAAACATATCTAACATTTGGTGAGCTATCATTTGGCAAAATCCAAGAAAACAGAAGCCAGTGCCTATGTGGTTGGATTACAGAACGGTGAAAGCTATTGGCAGAACTCACTGTTGATGTTCAGTGAATCCATTTTGGTCAAGAAAGCATAACAGAGACCTTTCATTACAATTCTGCCCCTATGGACAGAGTGATCTGCATATCAGTGTGCTGAGATCTACACTGTTTGTTGAATGATTTGGAGTACTTCTGGATACAGAATAGTCACATACAAAGAGTATAGAACTGGAGTTCAGTTTGGATATCAGCCAATCTGAATTGACCTTGAGACTGTTATGTCTCACCAAGTACCTATTTTCCATTGCCTTTCTTATCAATTAAGATGCAAATGAATAGAACCTTGCTATGTGTTTGTGTAATATATTACATAAACCAGCACAAATCCTGAATAATGCTGGCAGAATTGTTCTTGCTTGTAATGTCAGTTCATTCCTTTTAAGAGCAATTTAAAATAAGCATAAATGTGCACAAAAAGATGATGCACTCACGGGTAGGAAAGAGCGGGAACACTGCTACTCTTTCAAATATAAATTTAATAGTTTCTTGATCCTTATTTGTGCCTCTTTTTTTCCCCTGTTCATGACAGAATTGGATGGGGCTCTGAGAAACTTAGTCTGGTAAAAGGTGCCCCACATCAGGAGGGTGGGAACTCAATGATGTTTAATATCCCTTCCAATCCAGGCCATTCTATGATTCTGTGATTTTGTGGCTGTATGGGTTGGCCATATGGTCTAGGACTCATTGACCATCTGAAAAAGGAGGCCACAGACTGAGTAGAATTATTGTGAAAGAGTTGAGATGCTCTTCTGAGATAGGATCTTCTAGTCCTCTTCTAGTCCTGCAGACTTTTGTTCTGCGTTTTAACACTTCACCTGTTTTTTGCCCACTGTCCGCTTTTAATGGACTAGAATTAGATCAGGGGATGATCTGATTGCAGTATGAGGAAAAAAAAAGCAAAACCAAAAGGAGGAGATAGAAAATGTGTGTTGGAATTCTTTTCTGATAAAAAAAGTCTACCCTTTTTTGACAAATATTTTTCTCAACACAAACTGTTTACAGGTAATTTTATACAATATTCCTCCCTTAGCTGTTCTTTAAAGAGAAGTACATTTGAAAGGAGGTTTTATAGAGCACTTTTCAAGGCACGGGAAGAGTGTAGTCACTACTTGTGTGTCTTCAGCACTCATCCCATTGTGTAGGTCCAAATGCTCAACTGACATCTTACTTAAGGTGCAAAGCACAGCTCACTTTCAACCAGGAGTTGGTTAAAAATCAAGGGCATTTCATTTGGGGCTCTTAGGGAATTTTCAGGCACCTAAGATTGACTCTGAATCATTAGTTCATCTTTCTGGTTAAGCAGATATACATTCAACAAAGTGCAAAATGTTCAGCTACCAGTCTTTCTGTGAAAATGCACTTCTGCACATTGGCACAATAATGTACCCATGGGAATCTAAATTTTCCAATATATTTTCTATTCTTGTAACTTGTTTTTGTGCTTTGCAGTGTCACAGATTTAAAAAACTAAGTGGAGAAGACAGAAAAAAACTGGAAGACTGGTGAGGAGAGAGAAAAATAAGCTGGTTTTAGAACTGATTTTGCTCAGAGACCAACATCACACCCAAGAGATGTTAGAAAATACTCAGTGTGGGAGAATTCATGTATTTGTGTTTGCTTTGGGTTGTTTTCTGTCTACTAAAGAAATGAAACTCTCTCACCAGATAACAGAATGTTGTGAAAAGTTTAAAAACATTCCTCACACAGGCTTGAGGCCTCTTTGTAAGGGGGGAAGGGAGATAAGAAATTCAGAGGTTGTAAAACACAGCCTGGTGAAAACTTTTGTGTGCTCCAGGCCCCCTTTTAAATGTAACACAGGACTCAGGCCTTGCTGCTTTTTGCTCCTGCTAAAATGAGTTTAGCAGGGTATGTGCTTCTGTTTGGTTTTTCCAAAATCCTCAAGCCATGGAGATAATGGAATAAATCTACTCTTTACAGTTCAGCAGTGAGTTGTTGTCTTCCTGGTGTTATCTGCATATATTTGGTTCACATAGAAGCAGAGCCACAGAACATCTGTAGAGACAGTCTAAATAAATACCACTTATACTGTCACTTCTCTCCTAACAGTATAATTAAACAGGAGTTAGAATTTGCAATGTGTTGACATTTTATCGATTAAAGATGGAGAGAGGAGACATGGAGTTTCCCTGATCCTGCTTCTGGCCCTTCCTATGGATGGGCATCACACTGTCCATCTTCCAGTCACCTGTGATCTCCCCAGTCAGCCAAGAGTGATGATAAATGCCAGAGAGTGAGTGGCTTGGCAAGCTGCTCTGCCTTCTCCCTCACCACTGAATGAGACATCCCATCTAATCCCATAGACTTGTGAGCATCTAAGTGGCTCAGCATGTCACTAACAGCTTCCTCCTGGATACAGGAGGCCTGTTCTGCTCCCTGTCCCTGTCTACCAGCTCAGCAGGCGAGTTGTCATGAGGACAACCTGTTTTATTGTTGACAACTGAGGCAAAGGTGTTAAGTACCTCAGCCTTTCCTTCATCTTCAGTGCCTATATTCATGTCCAATAAAAACTAGACATTTTCCTTGCCCCTCCTTTTCTCATTAATTTCTTTATATAAATATTTTCTATTATCCTTTACAGAAGTGGTGGCCAGGTAAAGTTCTAATTGAGCTTTTGCCTCTCTAATTTTGTTTCTGCATGACCTAACGACATCCTTAAACACTTTCTGAGTTGCCTGCACTCATTCTGAAACATAAATGATCTTTGCAGTTTAGTGAATCCAATTCTGTAGTACATCCATTTAAGCCTCATAAAGATAATCACTGCTTGGAATATGGAGGAGTTAATAAGCTACAGCTATGTTGCATTTAATTGACTTACCCAGTGCATACATGTGGCAGTTTAAGAGAGGCTACAGCAATTTAGTTTTGGACAGGGTTACAGGATTCTTTATTTATGCAGTGCTTGGATTAGATCTCTATATAATGTGCTGCACATGCAATACCCACTTTGTAGTCATTCAGGTGCTCAGTCTGTTTTAGTGTGCAGCTGCCAGTCCAGTCACTCAAATCTGTGAGAAGAAGGCATTTTAAAATGGCATTCTCTGTGCTGACTGAGCATGCTGCATCAGTAGATAAAAAGTAGGTAGGGCAAAACAGCTTCTATGTCATTCAAATAAGGCCCATTCTAGACACTCACATCAGAGGATATTAAGCATAAAATACCAAGGCCATCTGAAGAGTCAAACTGGTATTCCTCCCCCTGAATTTACTACTCAGTTTGTTAAAGAAACCAACTGCAATCATCAGAGTTTATTGGAACATGGTATTAAACAGAGGCTTTTATGAAAAGTGTGAGGTGATCTCTTAACAGATGAAATATAGTGGTTTGTTCCCTGTGAGACAAAATAATCTGTACAGTCAAGTCTTTGGCAAAGGACAATGCCATCCAAAAAGCAGCTAACAATAACCTAAGTTGAGAGGATTTCACTAGGGTGGCAGGTGTATTCTCATCAGAAGAAAGACTGTTTAAATCAAATACACATATATTTTAAAAAAAATCTTAGTGATATTAAAGCAAGTTAGGATGACAGCAACTTTAGGAAAACTTACAATTAAAGAATTATAGAAAAGCAGAGCAATACTTGTTCAGTCTTTATGGAATAATGTCAAAGCTGTCCAAGGGCAAAACTTGCCTTCCTGAAGATTGATGTGAAAGTTATATTCAGATAAAATATTGTAATTTTCTTTCCAAAGTGCTGAATTATAATGAAATTATGAAATACAACCATCAGAATGCTCCCACATAATTAGAATACGAGGATCAGATTAATTTTTTTACCTCTTTTTGCATGCCCACAGAAGCAGTCCAAATACTCTTTCTTCTACATTTCTGATAAGCAAAAGGGTTTACTTTCAGAGCAAGAAGACTGCTTAAGTTACTTACTGTTCTCTGAAGGATAAAAAGTTTCAAGTGTCTATGTAAAGCAGTGCATATTATTCGAATAATAGTAATAAAACTTAGCAAGATAAAGTTTAGAATGAAAGAACAGACACTGGTGGTACATCTGAAAAGCAGCAGTACTCTAGAATTTGCTCTCTTTCACATGTTGTAACTAATTTTTGAGTCAAGATTGTAATGAAAATTTGTGTGGATTTTAGATGTCTAAATGTTTAATCACAAACAACATATATATTTTGCAAAAATAATAAACAGTATGCATGCCATATGAATATGGGTATTTCCCTCATATCTGCTCACACAGAATTTATCATTATGCAAGATATCACAGCCCAGTTTTGTCAAAAGACAACCAGATTGCTGTCCAGCCTCACTGTGCCAAATCTAAAAACTCTTAAACTCACTATGCTCTAGAAAAGCTTTTTTGCTATCAATAAGGAAGTTTTTGGCACAGAAATGCTGATTTATTAACTCAGCTTAACTCAATTAGCAGCTAAATTAGCAACATTATAGTTCTGTTTTCCTTATTAGCAAAGTACACCCCAAAACATGATTCAGCTCTTAGATGAAATAAATTTTTCAATGGGAAATATTTTTCTCTTGCCTCTTACTTAAATGATGCTCTCTAAACTTCAAAATAAAAGGCATCTTTTGACACTGTTATCTTTGTCCTTCTGAAATAGACAATACCTGGATGAAAGACTGGAATTAGGAGACTTTTTGAATACTACCACTAAAAAGCAAGATCCCAAATAGATCTCAGACATAGCTGACTCAGTTATCTGAATTGCAGCCTCCTATTTATGTCTCCCAGAAATGTCTTCTGGTATTTTATTTTCTCATTGAAAAGGACCCTTTGTTTTGTGAAGAATATCATCTAGAGTCTGCTTTTCCTCTTATGCTATGGATAACTTTTTGCAATACAAATTTGTACTAAACATAATCTAATTTTCCCTGGTTATTATCATTATCATGGATATACCTAAATCTGACTCCAGCAGTTCTTTACTCACTTATTCAAAAAAACCCAATTTTTCTGAAGGCTCCATCATGTTAATTTCACTATAAAATAGAATCCCATTGCCTGAAATATTTGAGTTCAATGACTTGTTTAAAGAATTCTACAGGCATGTGTGTATCACACTACCTGTGTGCTTGTAAATTTTTGGGTAAAAATCAAAAATTTAGTACTACTGTGTCCATGTAAGAGACTAGTGAAAGAAGATGAAAACTGCAGAATGTAACTAAAATGTAAATTTCTACATGTCACTTATGAGGTAATAAATAATATATTGGATTTGTTTTAACGAGACAGCTGTGAACCTACTTTGTTTAGATATTTTTAATCATTGAAATACATATACCACTTTCAGAGGTATAAATAAATTTAAAAAATAAATATCTCTAAAATGAAAACAGAGAGTTTTATAATAGAAATTATTGCAATTAAAATATTAACCTTACCTACGTTTACTGGAAGTGTGAGCTTCTTAATTACCAAAGAAACTGCAATAACATTGACAATGAATATTCAATGTTGATTCTATCATAACATTTGACATTTTTCAGACAACCACGTCTTTTAATGCTATATTAACTTGAAATTTTTAAGTTAAATAACTGTGAAATAAAAAAAAAATACCAAAAAATTTTCCAAACTTATTTAAATATTTTTGGTCAATATTTTCAGGAACAGAAAATAGATTTATTACTTGTTTAATGTCATTAGTGAAAAGTCATCTTTTGAAAATAGCACTGATTGAAGTAGTATCATAATGCAACAATCCAGTAATAACAGTATTAAGCCAACATTCACAGGCTATCCATCATCAGTTATTCTCTGTCTCAGCCACAGGATATATCTTGTGTTTTATTATTTAGAAACTACTGTACTGGCAACCAAGTGGACTATAATTAGGTTTTATACACCTGATTTCCTTGTGATCACTGTGAGTTTTCAAGTATTACAGCTTCTTGAAGATTTGTTATGGGTTGTAATGCAGGTCTATATCACCTTGTTGCTTGCAGAAAAGTTTTCTGATTCATAAATATTTCATAACAATACATCAGGGCAGGTGCTAATCCCAAAATTAAAGAGATGACACTAAAGGAGTGGCTCCAAAACAGGAAAGCTTTGCAAACATAAACATGTGTTGAGATTTCAGTAATTTTTTTCCATTTTGTATCTGGACAAACCCAAGAACATACAAAGAATGTTGCAAAACAAAATTCAATATCCAAAAGGAAGTAGAAAGGAAACCAATAGAAATAGTCAATCAGAAATTAAATATTTTCTTTTTCTTGGTGTCTCAAATGTCTAGATTTTCCAAAGCATACTCTATTGCTAAAAAAGATAAATATTGGTACAAAAGGTAATTTCAAAATAAAGGTCAGGAAGGAAACATGATCTTCAGATTTATTTTTTAAGCATGGGCAGCAGCTGCCACGTGGGTGTGACATAGTTGGGTGCTAATGATGGAGCTGTAGCTCTCTGGTTTCCTTCCATCCCCTTTCAGTGCAACCATATCTCCACATGTCTGAACACTAGTGTCCATTTTACTCACCAGATAGTCACAACAGCAGACAATTACAGTGAGAGAGAAGGAATAACCTTCTCTATATTGACAAAGCAGAAAAAGAACCACAGTGGAAATCTTTTCTATAAAGGTAAAAATTATCAAGAGGTAGTTCAGCAATTCACAATATTACACGACACAGTTTTCTAAAAATTTTATTATATATTAAAAATACATAATAAAATTATATATATATATATATATATATAATTATAATACTGTATGTGCATATATAGCTATATACACATATGCATACATTGTAAGAATTCAGAGACCTGTCGCTATGATAAAAAATGAG
>VZRX01019842.1:39620-76699 GCA_013398075.1 Notiomystis cincta
CACAGTCCATTCTCAGGCCTAGGTTTCCTGGCTGGCAAATAAGTACTTGTTTTGCTTTCACCCAGTGTCGAAGAGCTAAAACCAATCCATCTCCTGAGATGAGGGAATTTGGAACTCCAAACTGACAGAACGATACAGACACACACAGAAAGACCTTCTTAAGTTAAACCCCTGAGCATGCTTAGTGACAGGCAATTCTACCCATTTCATTGATTCTTATAAGAAATCAGATATTTTAGAATTGAAAATTAACCATCCTTTAACAATCAGCTTTTTATATTCTAATGTGTTTACCAAAACATCTCTATACTTTCATAAGCATTCAATTTTATACACTAGGCATTTCAAACCACTTGGGATGTGCAGTTTGGGGTGCCACAGAATCAGCAAATGTCAGTAAAGCAGAAGAGGCTTGTATAAGCAACGAGAGAGCTTCTCACGCATAAACAAATGCCTGCAGAGCCTAACCGTGTTCTGTGTTTGTAACCTCTGTGTCCTGGTTTTACCATAATGCAGAGGTGCTTGTCCTCCAGCAACAAATTGAGTCATACAAGCTGCCAGGCAGTCCAAGGGACCACCTGCATCAAAACTCCCTAGGTGTATGTGGCAAAACCTGCCCTTGACAGATCTGTCACCTTGAAACACGGAGTATCACGGAAAATGTAGGTGCATATGCAGAGAAATGTCAAAGATGAATTATCTTTATTATTGTATAGACCATTACTTGTTGTCCCTGCTTTTCTTTCTCCCTACCCATGTATACAAACACAATTTTGGGCACAGATGATGAAGAAAGCATGTATCTTAGAGAAAAACACCCTGACCCAACTTAATCCTCCGATAAAAATTTTATTTGAAGTCTCTGAAGGATAATAGTTGTTTAAACAGTGTTGGTTGTGCGTGATGTGTTCTGAGGTGAAAGAACCTGTTTGGAGAGGAAAGCAAGGGATGCTACAGAGCCCATCAACTTGTCATACATATTCATGAGCAATTCATTGCCATTATATACAGTAATCAGTAGACATGCCAAACTCAAGGAATATCCCTCCAAAACTCACAAATAATATACTCCTAGAGGAATCAAATAACACCAAGTACTTGCATTTCAATAATTAAAAAGCATTTGAAGATGCAAAGATGTAATCTTGAATTTTTAAAATAAGACATTATTTTACCTTTTTTTTTTAAAATTGTTGCACTTCTCTGCATATTTTGTGATTTCTTTCAATTAAATGCAATTTCCCACATTCTCACTAAGTATGATTCTCCTGGAAACAATTTTTTTTTTTTTTTACTGATTTATTGTCTAGAAACTCCTCTGATCATCTAATTCTGAAAAAGGAAACATCAGTCATGGAGTTTAATACTGATGGTTTTTAGGCAAGAAGAAGAAAAGGCTTCTGAATTTCACTGAACTGAATGCTAAGTGTACTCTGGAGTTCTGATCTAAAGTGTGATGGACAACAGATGGTTATAAAAGAAAGGGAGACTGTAGTCAAGATACAGCGACAAACAATCTTACCACTGTGATCCTAGAACACCAGATCTTACATACTAGTGACAGTTCATCAGCCAATAATTAGATTAAGTATTTTCAAGGGAAAAAAAAACCAAAAACAACCATACCACAAAACTCTCTTTGAGATACTTTTGAGTTTGTAAAGCATTGGAGAAATGTCCCAGGACAGTGATAGACTAGGAGACTATTTTTTCATTAATTTTCAATTTTTAAAGGCTTTTCCATCAACATGACTGTCACTTATTACTAGAAATATAAAATATCCTCAGATACTTTCTTCCTTAAAATAACATGTTAAATAATGACAGAGTATGAATCTGGACAATAAATGATCATTTATTAAAATAGTCTTTTTCCTATCCAAATTAGCACTGCATTTTTTTCCTGAAAAACCCCTTTTTTAGCATGGCTTTGTACACAATGCTAAGAAGTTTCTCAGCACAATTGCTCTACTTTAGTAGTGGATAGATTAGTCTTTTACCTCCATTGTATATATTGGTTTGTGATGCTGTTGGGTTCTTTAGAAACAAGAATAAATTATGCCCTTTTAAGAAATCAGTAGAAATCCAGTGGTTCCCCCTACCCGTTTTTGCTCTCTTTTAAGCTTTACCTTTTGGTTTAGTTGGATATATTTTTAATTTTCTGTTGTTATAACAATTTTGCAGTGTTGTCATATACATAATATGCATCTATTCTCTTAGTATAAAGTTATTTTCTTTTATTTACCTTCTCCTCTACCTCTGTAATTGTACTCATCAGACAATTGATGTCAGTTCTTAGGGGAGCTTTGTCACTGATGATGTGGATTCATTTTCTTGGTCAAAAAAATGCCAAACCACACACAGGACATCTTTCTGAAAAGAAAATACAAAATAAACAGTGTGAGTTCTGAATTGGTGCTTCAGATTTCAAGAAGGTTTACAAAGAAATGAGGTAAACATGAATGAAGTAGATAATAAGAATTCGATGGACTGAAATAGAAATAAATGGTCTGGGGGACTTTGGGGCACTCAAGGTCTTTCCAGGAGGCCTGCTTGTAATTTAGAGATACAAATAGAATTGTCAGCTCTACCTGTCAGAGTCACGTGTTCTGGATGTCAAGGATAGGGAGCTCAGAGGAAAGATTTAACAGCTGAACCTTCATATGTGCACTGTGAAAATTTTGCCTCTTAATGGACAAAACAAAGGTGCCTTTTCTACCTTCTTCCTACTGTAATTTCAGGTTGTCCAAAGACTTTTATTTGTGCTGTCATTCTTGAAATAGAGAGTCCCAATAATTTTACCTGTCAAGTGTCATTTAACAACAAAGATGAAAGGTCCAGTTGAATTTGTTTAATATACAGTTTTAAAGACAAGAGCAGTGAAACAGTTCCTGTACTCTGGAATTGTTACTTGTAATTAAGTATTCATGTTATTTTTTTAATGACTCCACCTCCTCCATCAGAGGCATTTCTCAGATGAGTAACATTTAAATGATAAATTAGTTGAAGGTTTATGACTGTGTAAGTTCTTTTCCTTGGGGATCATAGTGAGCCTAAATCTTGTTATCTTTTAAACACAAGTCCATCTCTCAATTCAAGTCTGCCTTTAATATCAGAGCATGACCACAAGGCTTTTGTCAGAAAGACAGATGACCAAAGGAACTTGTAGATTTTAAAAAATTAAAAGTATAATAAGGGAGGAAATAGACTATCTTTCTTGACAGCAATTACACATTCTCATTTTTAAGAACTGTAAATCACTAAATGAACTAATATAATTTTCTTACAGAGGTAATCCTTACACAGCAAAAATCTCATTCACTATGAACCACTAAACAAAAATGCCCAGTTCCTGCACTTGACCTTTCTATCAAGGGTTATCAAGAGGTCTTCAGTCTCCCTTGTTATATTTCCACCCATTCAAGAGCTCTTTTGAGCTCCTGTCTTGAAGTTTAGGACATTCATTAGGCTTGGACTGTTCACTGTAGAATAGGAGAAACATGACATTCGACATTTTTATCATAGGTCGCTAAAGGTCATTTCTCTAGCAATGTGTAATATCAAGCAGGAAGTAGTCATAAGCATGAAGTCCTCAGCCTGAAGCCATAAGCTCATTTATTATTGCCAAATAATTTTAATATACTTAGCAACTGTGTCACTGATAATTGTATTCTATCTACTCAATATCAGAGAAATGGCAAAATAATCTTCCAAACAACATATGACAGTCATTTATTTATCACACAGATCAAATTGTGTTATCAAACACAATCTAGACATGTTGTTTAGATAGGTGTGCTCAAGGTATATTGCAGAATCACGTTTGTTTGGCTCAGAGTGAATGCTGACCTGTGTATTTGGCTGAAGTGTTTACTTCATTCTTAACTGAGAGCATTCCTCTGGGTATATCCACAGTAGGGTATAGATTTCTGGTGATCTTGCCATCTATACAAAATTACTCTGAATTCACTGGTTTCTTTTGAGATGACAAAGAATTAACTTAGTTATTACATAAGTGCAATATTATTACAAATGTAATATATATGGTATTTAACAGTAAGACCTAATACCTCTCCAAAGCCACCCTTTTGATGAACTCCACAAGTCTCATGTTGCAATCCTGCTTTTACATCTGTTTTTATTTCAACATTCATTTCATCTAAACACATTGTCAGCATGGTCCAAGAGGTCTTGGGCAATTTCCAGTTTGGATAACTCTAAACCAAAGCTCTGTCTTTTCCCTTTTTCAGTCAAAGTGTCACACCAGTCAAGGTATGCTCACTGCTATGCTGCGTACAGAGACGCTCTTATAACCAACAAAACACCAACCACTTTTACCAGTGGCTTCATCTGTGAGGAGATGGGAGCACTTGTACAGGAAAGGAGTAGTGAGATTAAATGACAGAAGACTTTTTTCAGGCTGGGCAACTGATGTTCAGATTCTTGGTTCCAGGAGGGAATAATGAACTATTCACAGAATGTCTATGAAAGGGAAATGCAAAATAAAAGTGATATTCAATGAAGCTTGAAATCAGTTATAAAGTGGTATTAAAAGAGATAATTTTTATTTTTCATGATGAAAAGGTTCCAGTGAAATTGAAGAAGAGGCTTGCTTTCCATAAACTCTATTTATAAATCTTTGAATTTTATCTGATTAGGTAGCACATTTATTGTGCACACCATTTTTATTGTGTAAGGACCTGTGGTATTTCTTTTATGTTGTTCTTTGATTAAGCATCTTCCAAATGATCAGCTAGGTCAGTAGAAGATATTTTCATTCACAGCCTCAGAAATGTGATCATTTATATGTAAATGATTATTTATAAAACATTACTTATCATTAGTGGGATCCAGAAATTAAGAAGACTAGATGAGTCTGAATTTTTGACTATCACCTTTGAAATGATAACACATGCTTAGAAATTACTTTGTTGGTAGCTAAAGAGCAACTGGAGAGATGGAAGGTAGTTTTATTATTATTCTGCCTATGACAACATTACTATAACTGCCTCTTTCTAAATGGAACAAGTGTTTGATTATGTTTGCTAGTGCCCAAGCCCCACAAAAGAAAGATGCAGCAGCAGATGGCTAAGCCTGTGCCACTACCAGTGGTTTTGTGTTATTATTTCTATCAGTCAATGACTTTTGTGTAGTGCTATTTTGGTGATGCCTATTCCTATTGTGCGGCTACATTAGAACTTTGTATGACAATCTGTTCCATGATAAGTGGCAATTTAAACAGTGGAAGGCGAGGTGTTTGCTCCCTGTGTTATTAGTGAAAATTAGGATTCTTCTGTTTGTATGCCTACAATGCACATACAATTACATTTTTGTTTAGTTGTGGTAGTAGAAATGACATTATGTTAGTGGAGAGAACAGGCAGATATTTTTCCTCTACTGCTCAATAAACAAACTATACTACATGTAATTACTGTACTACCTGAAAGGAGATTGTAACAAGGTGAGGGTCAGCCTCTTCTCCCAGGTAACTATTGACAGGACAAGAGGAAATAGCATTGAGGTGCACCAGAGGAGGCTGAGGTTGGACATCAGGAAGAATTTCTTCACTGAAAGAGTTGTCAAGCATTGGAACAGACTGCCCAGGGAAGTGGTGAGGTCACCAGCCCTGGAAATGTTCAAGAAATGACTAGACATGTCATGTAGTGCTATGGTTTAGTTGAAAAGGTGGTGCCTGATCAAAGGCTGGACTCAATGATCTTGGTGTCTTCTCCAACCTTAAGGATTCTATGATTCTATGAAACTTTTGTCTGATCCATAGATGAGAAAACCTCTTCATACCTACTTTCTCCCTTTACTTATCTCTTAATTGTTCTCATCTCCTGCTCACCTTTTCATTAAGTAGCCTGTTCAACCTATCTCCCATGCCCCCTAAAAAAGAAGGCTCATATTGAGCTCTGCAGAAGCATTGTCCTACTTGCCAGTCTGGCACCTGTGTGATATTTTCAGCAATTTGATGTTTGAAATTTAGTGGGTTTCAATAGATCTGTTGTTCTTGTGACACTTATGATCAACTCCTCACATCAATTCCTCGCTAGCTGATGAATAAATCAACAGTTTACACCCTCTTGGCTCATGTAAATTTCATACTGTGAATGTTAACTCACAATACAATAGCATAATCATTAAGAAACTGGTGCTCCTGGCATGAATTGCACTCAGATCACCTTCTACTTTTTAACATTTCAATGGTGAAAAGCTGATTCTGAACAAATACCATTAGTGGAGTTGCTATTTGAGTTTTCCTTACAGTGTGTTTTGTAAGACATTTTCCTAAGCTGCAAAGTCTTAAACAGTTATTGCCCAGGTGTAATTCACTGTTTCATGGAACAACGAGGCTGAATTCTAAATAAAACTACTCTTTGTCCACATCACTGTGCTTTTCAGTCTGTTCAGAACCATTCCTATTGAATTATAACTAATTCAAGGTGGATTTTCCTCATACCAACACATGAGTTGTTCATTTGTTGTATAAAAAAACCAGAACTAAGACAAGATCTATAGGTTTGACTGTCCTGTCACTGAACATTGTTGTGTATAGTGATCTCTTTCTCTATAGAAGGAGATAAATTTCCTTCTCTACAAATATTTTCTGTTGTTTTCACCAGGAAAGAAAAAAAGGTTTCTTTACCCTGATATTTTTGTAACTGTTTTTTACAGGACATAGAGTTTCTTGGTACTCAGTAGCAGGTCACAGATGCAAGTGAGGTGGCCTGTGCAGGCAGTGCTTTATAGATACCATACTCAGGACAATACATTTCTTCTCTCAAAACAAGAGCAAGCTCCATCAGTGCTCATATTTATACCAATACTATCTTTTTTTGAGATCTAGAACCAGTTTTAAAGCACTAATAATAAAGACTTTAAAACTGACATTCATCTTATATTCCTAGAGACAAAGTGTTAAAATCTGAAAAGAGACCTTTTGGAAAAATTACACTGACTAATGAAAATGTAACTTTTTTCCTGACCATCCAAGAGTTCTTGACTTATTAAAATATGCAAATCACTCTAGCACTTTGTTTAATTGCTGTTTCCTTAAACCCATCAAATCTTCTTAATTCTTCTTTTCTTTGTCCTTAATTAACACCCGTTCCCTATTGGCTAAAGTGTAACCCAGAAGACCCAAGCTTGTGAAATTCACGACTTATTAAACCTAATTGCTATAATAATTAGCAACCATTGGCAAAATATTCATCACACAAAAAGCAGGAAGGCATCTAATTAACAATCTCGAAATGCTAAGCATTAGCTACTTGATATTTTACCTACGATTTCATGCCTTCGTTTCTGGAGATATTTGACATAATACATTGTTCTATGGAGAAATAGGATAGGAAATTTTCTTAAAAATATGGATTTGCTAAAACTGAAAATTTTCACTCCAAAAATCAATCATTATTTTAAAAACTTCATTTAAATTTCATTTGTTAAATAGAATTTCTTGACAAAGGAGAAATAAAAAAGGGAGACCAGCTCAGGTAGCTCAGATATCCTGCAGGATAAAGGCAATGGACAGAGCAGGACATCATGCAGGAACATCCCTTAACCAATGTGAGAACTGTCTTCACACAGTTAGTGGTTAGTCTGGAGTTTTTCTCTTGAATTTTTTTCGATTTACTTTGTTGTGAAAGAAATTACTAGGTACAATCACATTTTATTACTTCTATGAAAATGCTGAGTTTATCTGTTGTGGAACAGAAATATTCTGGAATTCTCAGAGGTGTTTCTATGTTAGGAGAAAATTTTTTGATCTATGCTTTGTTAGACTTGGCATATGATACAATTTCTGCAACTGGTTGCATTCTTAGACAAAATGGAATTCCATAATATGATGACTTGCATAAGGTATTAAGAAGAACTTATACAGAAAAAAAATTTATATTTTTTTGTGACAAAAGGAGTTCTTTCATGAGTAGAAACATTTGGAAATTTAAAATAATTTCCACATAGATGGTTTTCGTATTTGCATTATATTTTATGTAGCAAAACATAGTTTTGGAACAAGGCAAATAATTTTCATAGTCTATTCCCATCTGAAATTCCCTTGTCTTTTGGACTTTGTGTACATGAGAAATATAGAACCAGATATTTTATTTCCTAAAATAGAATTATGGTTCTAAGGAATTTTTTTCCTAGAGTTTTTCCCTCTGAGACCCATTGACCCTGATGAAGAGCCTCACGTGCATCACAGACTGAGCATCACTCTGTTCTCCTGTCTGCGTCCTGACACTCTTGTGGTTTACCACTGCGGTGTGACTTCTGTGCTAAGTGGAACACCATGGTTAGCAAGATGGGAGATAGAAAGATGCAGCAGTGCAAAATGTAGCCTGATCAGCAAGCCTGATACGCAGTTGAGGATGGAAACAAAAGAAGTGGCACTGCAGTCTGTGCATTACTGATGTACGGTAGATCAACTTCACTTACAGAAAATTCTTTTAAAACAAATATTTTAATGGTGTTCATAAAAAAAGTATTTTGGACGGCTTTGACTTGCATCAGAATTATTAGACTTCACCTTCCCAACAGGAAATTAAACTTTTTCTCAACAGAAGATTTTTAGTTTTCAGATTTTTATAAGAGTTTTATTCCTTTCTCATTGTCTTTCCATTTATACATTTGGTTTATCAAATATGAATATAATCAGACACTAGGCAGCTTTAGTATTCTCCAGTAGTCTCATTATCTGAGATTGGAACTGACTCTGGACACAACTGACAAAAAAGAGTAAATCAGTAACTGAGTGATACCAAACAGAAAATTAAACTGAACCACTTGCTGACTAAATCCTTATTTTTAAGACATGCTGGAGAACAAAACTTGTCTTCTTCTAGATAGGCAGAAAATTAGAATATATAATAGGTAGATCTCATGTTGCTTGAATTTACTTCATTGCTTTTCTTGAATGTTCTCTTATGGTGGACTATTCAATTTGTGATTTCAATTCTGGTTTAAAATCAGAAATACTTGCAAAAGCTGGAAAATATACAAGTACATTTAAAATTTATGCATGCACACAGACAAAATAAAAAATCAAATCTAGGTATCACCATAAAGGAGAACAGTTGAGTGGGGACTCTGGATATGAGTTCATGAAACTTAAATTCCGGCAGACTTGCCTACAGGTGAAATAAATACAGTTTGTGTTGTTCAAACTCAGCCAAGAGATGGAACAAATCCAGCCATGGCTTGACTTTGGGAATACTGTGTAGATAGAATGGTTCTTATTTTCTTAAAAACCATGACCTAGGATGGTAAGACAATTTTTTTTCCTGTTTTACACCTGAAGAGTTAACTTGAGAAGTTTAAGTTTGAATTTAATATTACTTTAAATTGTGAAGTTTAATATTAATAGAAAAAGCAGGTTTTAAACAGAAAAACCATGGGCTTCTGGCAGTCATCAGTTATCATATAAGAAGTAAATTTTATGGTGTAATGTAACAGTCAATTTATAATGTCTATATAGTTTGCCCTGGGGTGTGTCTAATACTATTTCTCTCACTTCAAACCAGCCAAACACATGTCTATAATGCCCACTTGTGTACATACAGACACATACACAAAACCTGATCTTTAAAATGTATGTAATGCTAAATTCTCAGAGACTACAAAGTGTCTCAAATACATGTTATAGTAGGTTTTATTTAGTATAGGAACATTTGTAAAAGATAGCCACCCTTAAACTCAATTTAGTATGCTAAAGTCATTATAAAGGGTTGTTCAAGAAATATTACTGTGGATAATTTAAAAGTAAACCGTTATACTACTTTTAAGAAGAAAAGATGAAAGAAAAGATAAAAGAAATCCTATTATATAGCATAAATATTTCCAGATTCCAATCTCTCTTAATAATAGAGAATAAAACTGAACTTTTTCTAATGTAAAAGGATGTTGTCATTAGACATGGGGATGTACATTTACTCTGTATTACTCTTAGCTTAAATTCTTAAATATAGTTTAATTCAAGATATAATATGATATTAATACCTTAAGTTTACTTATTTTAATTTCCCAAACAATAGTTTACAATCTCCAGACTTACAGGGTTCATAAGAACTTAGAATGTTTTAGTTGCATAATATTGGATTTACATTTAGCATTTTTCATACATGGCATTCTCTCTTAAGGATTTAAATCTCAGTAAGTTGTTATGCATCACTTATACCATTCCCTCACCCTTCCATCTTTTTGAATTTACACAGACATCCTCAAGACTTTAATTTTTCATCACCTGCTCTCACAGATTTGTCCTTACATCTGACTTCCTGCACAGACATGGAAGATTGGTAGTTGCACACGCTATACTCTGTATCATATCAATGATTTATTACAATTCCTGTATCCTCATAATATTACATCCTTTTTATGTATCTTATTTCAATATATCAACTACTATGTGACAGAAATTCATTGGGCACTGTGCGATCAACCAGACATTTGCAGTTAGGTGTTGTCTGATCCTCAGGCTGGGATGACTTTAGTGGGCTAATGCTCCGCTTGACTCTGAATCCTCAAGACTGAATGCTTCTTTGTATCACAACTGTTCCAACAACACTCTTACTTTTCAAGACTCATTCAGTGCCAATTCTTCAAAAGAATTACGGTTCTTATACAGACAGTGAGAATAAATGGAGAGGTTAAATTTGGTAAATTGCTTTTATAGTTATAACCTTAGAATAACTAGCAAATCCCTTTCCAATCTATTTTAAAGAGCATGGTTTACGTTGTAAAATTAACTACATAAATTGTGTTTGAAAAGATCCAGTTTAACAGTCCAAAGTCTTGTCAACATACAATTCCTGCAAAACAAATGCTAAGCTCCCTTTCTAACATCTTTTATCTCTAGAGAATCTGGAGACTCTCTGCACCAGCAAGATTTTAAAATGCTGTCAAGAAGACAACTGCTGAATCATTCTTTAAACAAAGTATTAAAATAGTGTTCTATAACAAAAGCGTGTGCTGTAAAATAGAACAGGGAAAAGTGTTCATACAGATTGTAACAAAGGAATCTTTTGTGGAAAATACTGAAAAGAGAATATTTTGTGTGTATCTGATAAGCAGCATCTTATATATATACACAGAAGAATAATGAGACTCTCAGCCAAGTTGAAGCAAAAAATAAAAATCTGATTATTAATGCATATACAGCTTTATTTTTAGACTTAGCCCAGAAGTAGTGGCTAAAATAAATGCTTATAATAGCTTTCATTTAAAAAGGTCAACACTACCTGAATTTGTCAAGACATTATCTCTAACTACTTTACTGTACATTTTGTTAAGTCTTGAATTTAGGAAAATATATGTCCAATCTAATTCAGTGATTAGTAAGAGTTAAAAAAATCAGGTAACTGGATAGCACAAATATTTATGTTAAGTATTTTAATAGAGACTAGATTTTAATGTAAATATTTAATATAAAGGTTTTAATATAAATCTTCAAGATCGCAAGTTAAAGTTTCAGAAATAGATTAAATTGGCTTGTGACAGAGTTAAAATGCATTCATTAAATGGTGGAAAGATTATTTTTCTTTTGTGTCTGTTATTATAATACATGCCACATGGAAATGTTGCTGCACCAAGAAAAGAAATTAGTGCAACAAATCCTAAACACTCTCCTCAGAGTAATTTGGCACAACATTTCTTCACTGAAGGGTAAAACAATATAAGTGTTCACATGTGTACTATTTAATGGGAAAAAATATTTCATAGATCTCAAGGCTATTGGTACTTACAGTTTCTTTTTTAATATTGAATACTCTACTTTCAAGTTGGCCACATTAAATTTCTTCTTTATTGTTGTTTAAGTTAATTACATTTAAAGTTCTTCCATTAGGTAAATAAAGATTAATAAAAACAAAAATAAATATTCCATGTCATTCATTCTGGGCTACTTACAGAATCAATTTGGCAGTACAAGCCCCAGAAAAATACAGGACAGTCTCTCTTCCTAATTTCCAGGTTAGCTATAAATATCCCTTACCCGATCTTCCAAATAAATATTTTTACCCACATCTATTTGAAAGTAAAGTTTTGAAGATACATAGTTTCTGAACAGCACAGCTGACGCTCTTTAGCCTCTGTTACCAGTATTCAGCCAGGTTTTTTTACAGAATCTGGCTTTGCTGAACTCTAGAATCTCATTTGGGAAAATATTATTTTTATTTTCTGTTTCAATTGTTGAAAGATAATTTATTTAAGAAATTGATCGGTAGGCTGGTTGCAGGGGGGAAAAGATTTTCATTTAAAATTAATTTCATATAAAAGTTATTACAACTACAGATTTGGTTATAGGTAGTGCAGCAGAGAATGGTGAATAAGTAGCAGTTTAGCTGAGTCCCTTGGATGGTGACATTGACATCTCTGCTCTGAGTTTGAACAGATCGACATTTGAATCACTGTTACTAGCTAATGTTCTGATTTTTAGATGTGGCTACTCATTGTGAGAAATTCACTTCTTACTGGAAATTACATCCCAAGCATAAGAAGCCTGCCCAGTGCATGGTCTGGCAGAAAGAATGCTTTAGTCGGATGCTGCTTCTTTATTGTGGTCTATTACTAGATTTTTTTTTCTTTGATTGTTTTGATTTTTATTTTCAGCTGCTCGTGTGTTGAGTGTAGGTCTGTTGGATATCCTATGCTTCTTTTTGGTGTTCAGCTCATGAAAGCCAGGGCTTCATTTTGGTGCCTAATCCCAAGTGCAATGTCTATTGAGATGTCCTGGGTACCATGTTATGGCTTCCAAATGCCTATCCAGAAGGGAACAGATCTTCCATGCATCCTTTATTGTCTTTAAGGCGAGTCCCATCTCTTAGATCTCTTACATACTGAGTTTTCCTTGAGTAGGTAAATGAACCAAGCCCCCACAGTGAGAATCACATCGGGATTAAGACATGTAGCTTGAGGTGCCTATTAATGAACTGAAGATTCCTTTATAATCAGTGATCAGGGATCTGGTCAGTGGAATTTAAACAATCATTCAGACAATCTCCTGGTCACATAAACTCCTTTCTAGACACTTTTGACTATATTAACTATACCTTCAGAGTAGGGCCTACACTAAACAACTGATGTACAGATAGGTGAGTTCAGTTATTTTAACCCAAGCTGTAGACCACTCCTTCAGATACTTCATCAATTCATCTACACCATGAACCTAGATGAACCTCATATTAGAGCCTTTCTTTTTAGCATTGTATATCAATATTCATGTAGAAATCAGTGTTTCTTGCTTTGGAAAGTAATATTTGACACAAGGCAAGTTTGGGAACAATTTGTCAACTCAAAGTCATTCCTACGTTGAGCATTATGATGATTACTCTGTTTCAATTTTTCTCTTTCTGCCATTTCACCTGCAAGTAGAGTCAGACTGCATCCTTCAATGTGGTGAAACTAAGATAGACAAGTAGCTAAGGATCAGAACTGCTTTATGAACACCTTTTTAAGTAGTGGGTTTGATGTTTGTGCCTTCAAAAATTACCCCCTTTTCTCTTTGTCTGGATGACATTGCAGATTGCTCTGATCTCCCATGCATTTCACATCTTCTGTGAGAAACTGGGATAAATCATTCCATAATAATTGTGCTGAATGTGACTGGACATACAAGGCTTCATTTTCCAGCTTATGACACTGTAATCAGTGATTCTGATTCTCAATCAGAAGGTATAGCAGCAAGACCTAATTAGTATAGCTGTTAGCATAAACCTGTGAACTCTACCAGCTTTTTCTGTAGCTATAGTAGATGAAATGTGGTGAATCATCTCTCTCAAAGAGAATAGTTTTGGTGTGCTTGAGCACACAGGGAGCCACACTCTGCGTGCAAACCTGTTTGATCATCAAAATATATGACAGTCTGGAAGTACCCAGAAACCAAAGATTTTAAGCACCAACAAGGATAATGGAAAATCAGAAAGCAGCTCTGTGGTTTGAAATGACTAGCCACTAGCAAAGTATATCTACCTACTCTTTATAATTAAGGGAAATTAAGCCTGCTGAGGTCAAAGAGTTTCTGGAAAGACTCTCAGGAGGGTTGACCCATGACCTGAGACTCTCTAATCTCCAGGAAGGTCAGGGAGTGGAAAGAAGCCCAGAGAAACATTATGATCCAGCATTTCCATAAGACACAGCTTGGCAGAAACCACCACAATGAGCTGTCCAGTCTCTGTCTGAGACTACTCCATCCCTGTGAAGGGTCAGGGTGGTCATATAAAAAACTATCACACTTCTGACTTCTCTCCGTCACTGCACTATCTCCCGCACGGAACATATTTTGTAATTAGTAAAACTGGATATATCTTTGATCAAGGTGCTTTTATGTCCAGATCTCCTCATTCTCCTCCTCACTGCCTTATGATCTTACACCACAACAGGAGGACAGCATGAAGTCTATATAAATGTACAACACAAAAGCAAGCTGTTACTAGTTTTCAAATCACTAGATATTAGTGAAAGCCATTCAAACAGCACTCACTTTCACAGTATGGTCTCCTCTCATACATTTATGAAACCAATATGCAATATACTGCCAAAGCTAGTTTCCTTCAGATTTAATAGTGACAATCTAGACATAGCTCCTATACCCTGAAATTTCATTTGATTGGAAGTCTAGTGAATCAATTTGTATGTTAGCTGGGCTAGTGATGGCCAGCACAGTCCTTTTAACCTTCAACCTCCTCAATGATAGACAAAAATTCATCAAGGCAGAGACAAGAAAAAAAATTGAGCTCAAACCCTTTTCTATTTCATAACTGAATATATTTAAGGTAGATCAGAGGAATTGACAAAAACACTGCCATCTGCCTGTAATTTAAACTAATATGCAAGCCAGCATATTGGCAGTCTAGATTTATGTGGGACTTTGAGCAACACTAGATACACAGACACTGTTTCCTAACGTATAAGAAGACAATGATTGCAAGGGACTGTGGCAAGGACTGTTTATTTTTTTAGATAACACTGAGCATGTACTGTTGATCACTTTAACATATTAAATTTCAGCTCTGTTATTGTTAAATTTTTCATAAAACTTGTGCAAATCACAAAGCCTTATGTTGTAAATACACCACTGGTCTTCAAAATGAATTACTATTGTTCTTTACAATTCCTCACTTTCTCTATGTGTATACACACACACACACACACACACACACACACACACACACACACAAACACATATATATATGTATATGCACACATATGTTTATGTGATGACAAAAAGAGGACTGATTCTAAAAGTGATATATGCGTTACAGTCTGTCAAGAAGACAAATAACTGCCTCAGACACAGAAAGTCTCTGGTCAATTCTTGCTGATTTAGGCTTTCAATGGAAGGGCCAAAATATTCTTTCCCAGTAGGAAAACAGTAGATATTAGCAAATATTTGGTCATACATTTTCAAATTCACTTATATAATAAATGTGACTGTTTTCCATTTTAAAAATATATAAGATATCTGTATTATTTTGTGTTTTGTTATAGCTGTTTGTATTGAAGAACTGAAAAGATATATGGATAATAAAATCTATTAAAATAACTACTCAGATAATTTATCCATGTTTTCAAAAGGAAACAGCAATGGTACCAAGTATTTTTCTCAGACTTCAGTGGAAGTCTTATGCATAGGATTGGAAAAAGAGCAAATCTTGCAAGGGAAACCTGATTACAGTGAATTGTCATTTGGAAGGATGACGAAAGCCTAGTTTTAGGATTCATCTTTGTTATAATGAATGAAAGCAGCTAAAAATCACATATATCAGTCATCAAAATCTTTCTGTCAGAAACTGGGTTTTTGAAATCTCGTAATGCAAAACTAGGCTATAACTGAAGCTTGAAAATATGAAAAGTTGGACTTGTTGAAGTCAATACTGTAAGGAGGTACCCTTTGAAGTGGACAGGGAATGGATTTCGTACTGAAGAGCTGGGGAAAATTTCTCTCCTCTTCATTGTTCTGTTACCTCCTTGTTATGATCTTAAGCAAATCACTTCTGGTTTCAATTTCTCTGGCCTTTCCCTTATGGGAAGGAAGTATTCAGATGTTTTAGGTTCCTGTACCTTTTCAAATTGAATGAATAATTTTCTTTTTCCTCTAGAAAGAATAAATTAAAAAAATAGTTCTTTATTTTTTAAAAAAATTAAATCTTATTAATGTCTTTAACATGATCACTGAAAATGAACACTAGAATACTGAAATACATTGCCTGGAGAGGTGGCAAATGCCCTATCCCTAGAAAAAATTTACCTCAGGTTAGACAGGGCTCTAAGCAACTTTATCTAGTTGAAGATGTACTTTCTTATTGCAAGGGGGTTGGGTTAGAACACCTTTAAAGATTCCATCCAACCAAACCTATCCTATGAGTCTAAATTTTCTGAAGTCTAAAAAACTTTTCCAGTCTGTCATTGCTGCTTTCACTTGTCCTTAAGCTGGACAAGCTACTCCATCCCTCACTTATGATGGCACTTGCAGAAACTATCTTATGTTCATCCAGCTTTGCAGTGAAACTGTTGAGGGAGCAGAACTGAATGATGACTCTCTGGGGACTGCATACAGGATAGAGTCTCAGAAGAACTGAATTAGATTGATTTGAACTGCCATGGTTAAATTTAATCTGCTCTTTTTATCATCCTTAGAAAGTTATCATGATCTATGTGTCCAAGGAAGACTAAAATTATATGCACATCTTCACAATTGTCATTTGTAAGCAGCAAATTCACAAGTTTATTCTGTGATCCTCTGACAAGTGCCAGCTGGAGGGAGATTCTTATCTTAAACAGACTGGAAAATATCTGCCACAAGCAGCCATATCATACATAACACCAACTCAAAACATTTTTAACACCTTGTTCTCTCTGTTGGTTTGCCATAAGTCACACATTTAATTTCAACTGGGGATTTGAACACTACATAACAAAGGTTATGGGAGAATATGAAAGTTTATGAAGTTCCCACATGTCCACACATGTCCAAGATTATCTCCATGTCCTGCTACAAATCTGTTTGGAAAACTGGTTTTCATGTAATCACAAAATAATATATTTCTAGCTTTTGGTCTGGTTACAGTTTTAAACATTGTTTTCTTCCTTTCAATATCAGAATATCCTTAAAATGTTGATATTTTTGATAATTATTTCCATTCCATTCCTAATGATTGTTTCTTTTTTCTGAGTTGTAGTACTTTCACATCTCTATTTGGAAAATGTTCAAACAAATTTCAAAAAGCAAGCACACTACTCATGTCACCATTATGCTTTTGGTAAAATTTTAATCAGAGGTTGTGACACAAGGGGCCCAGTTTACACAAACAAGCCTATCAATTCCTAGCACAGCGTATTACCTAATATCTAGGGCACAAAGTTGCAAATCCCTACCCTCATTATTTATTTATACTTATAGTTTCATTACAACTGTAGCTATTAATACTTTTATTTCCCTTAAAAGAGAATTTTACACAAAGATTTTGATTTTAGACTTGTATCCTATCCAACCTCTTCACTAGTGATTAGTGTATAATTAAGTATTGCAAGGTAGATTTTGATCTGGATTCATTCAAATGAAGCAACAAATACATTAGATGAAGGTTTTCCAGATGTTCACACCCAAACTACCAGCTGGATTTTTTCTCTCTGTTCCCCTATCTGCTTCTAATCTTCACAATTCTTCCTTGTTCAATGCATAGGTTCCAATAAAACTTTGTGCTAAACAGCAAATGGACTTTTTTTCAGGACAGTAAATTTTGGTGAATAATGGAAATTGATTACCTTGATGAATATAACAGCAGCAGAAGCCCTGGATAAGGTATTCATTTGGTTGGTATATTTATGCAAATAAATATTACTTTAATGGTATTTAATTTGTAAAGATCTCATTGACATCAACTATAATTTGTTCATCACACATTGTGGTTTTTTTCCTAGGAGCAAAGCCAAATAGATATTTAGACATGGAGCTAGCATTCCCTCCCACAAAATCTACTCCCAAAAGCTCAAGTGAATCACTGTTCTTTCAAGAGTGAAATAATTTAACAGCCCAACTTACGTATTCATTTTTTCCTCAAGGCACAACTTGCTAACAGCAAGCTTCTGGGCTTAAATCTCAGTCCTCTTGGAATATTAAGAGCTACTTCAAGTTTTTCATAAAAATGGAAAAGATAAATCTCTAAGTGGCAAGAGCATGGTGATACAGATCACATACAAAATACAGTCACTAAAATAATGAATGTTGAATGCACTGTTTGGAGTCACTGTAAAACTTGAAAGCAATTTCTAAATCCTATAATTTAGGATTGGTACTAATTAGGTCCAAGTACAGTGAGAAATTAAAATATATGATTTAATATCTGCTTCATTGACTTAGCAAAAATTAAGACAATTTGAACTGTGGCCTGTAGTTGAACACTGGTAACCAAACTGATGCAAGAGTAGTCAATCTATTGCAAATGTCTCTGAATGTTATCAGAAATGAAGCATGAACTTTATTTGCAGTCCTCCTATTTCGGCACTGACATTCGTTATAGAAAAATGATTTGGATTTCCATGCCATTTGGTAAGAATATCTAAAGCTATCTAAAAGTATTCTTTACACAGTGTATTAACTTTCATCCCAAAATAATTTTGGGAGTATTACTGGATATGATAACTCTGCACTGTAATGAACATATTTTTTTTTTAGGTTTTAGGTGAAATAATTAATAATAGCATTTTCTTTTTGAAATATTTATCCCAATTATATAGAGCAACATTTTACAGATGTATAAATATGTCAATATTCATATCTATAAAAGATTATTGTTATACATCTTGAATAAATGAGAATAAAGATACTGATCCATTTATGAGCTTTTATAACACTTCAAGTAATGCTACTGAAAAGTGCATGGAAGCCTTTTCATAGTGCTTTTACCCTTACAGAATATTTCATAAGTTTTTAAATTTATGGTGTTATAAATATTTTCTTGCCTATATAGCTCTCTCTATATACATCTATATATCTATATATGAATCTTTTAACTTGTCCTTCAGAGAGTGATGTTCACCTCCTTTTGTAGCCAAGCACTAAGATACTTTATTTTAATAACAAAAAGAATTTAAGTCTAAGTAGAAATAAACAAACTCACAAAATCAAAACATTTTCATTCTGCTGTCTTCACTCTCCCTGACTGGAAAATAGTTGAGGCAGTACTTGTTTCTTTTGCTTGCAATATTACTTATACATCACACATTCTTGTCCTGCACTCTTTATACTAACAAATAACTGTTTTAGGCAAACAGTAGTTGATATGCGCAGGTGTGTACAATTTATTGAGAGAAGCCCTGAGGATAATGATTGGGGGTTGTTGGTGGATGAGGACCCTGACATGACCCAGCAGTGTGTGCTTGCAGCCTACAAAGTCAGCTGTATCGTGGGCTACCTCAAAGGAAATGTGACCATAAGGTCAAGGAAAGTGATTGTCCTCTGCGCTGCTCTTGTGACCTGGATTACTGCATTCAGTTCTGGGGCCCCCAAGACAAGAAGGATGTGGACCTGTTGGAGTGGATTAAGAGAAGGGCTTCTATGTGGATGAGAGGTCTGGGGCACCTCTCCCATGAGGACAGGCTGAGAGAGGTGGGGTTGTTCAGCTTAGAGAAGAGAAGGCCCTGGGAAGACCTTGTAACAACTTCCAGTACCTAAAGAGGGCCTAAGAAAGCTGGAGGGGGACTTTTTACGAAGGCATGTAGAGATAGGACAAGCAGGAATGTTTTAAACTGAAAGAGGATACGTTCACATTAGATACAAGGAAGAAATTCTACACTGTGATGATGATGTCCAGAGAAATGGTGGATGCCACACCCCTGGAAGAATTCAAGATCATGTTGACTGTGGCTTTGAGCAACCCCATTCAGTGGAAAGTATCGCTGAGCATGGCAGGGAGGTTGGAATGAGACGATCTTTTAGATTGCTGCCAGTGCAAACTGTTCTATGTTTTCATGGCATTCTTCATGTATGAGAACAAGAGTAAAGACACAATGGAGAGAATCCAAATATTTTTAAATCCAAATTTTTTAATCTTGAACCATTTATTACCCATCTCAAAGAGTCAATTTCAGAAAAAAAAATTAAGGAAATGGATGACTGAACTCTATGAAATCCTGTTTGCAAAGCAGAAATCACTTGGAGTTGGCTATTAAGAGAAAACAAGCGGCTGGAAGCTGCCTAAATCCAGAATCATCTAAAAACTAACACTGATATTGAGAGCACTTTAATCAACTGAATATCCTGTAGTGCTCAACTGTATACTTTCTTGTCCTGAAGGAGACCTGAGTGGTCAGCTACAGACACAGGTTCAGAAATAGTGCTTACTTTCTGTGAGGCTGAAAATACAAGACAAGGTACTCAGAAAGCAAACAAAAAATGCAGGCAAACCAAGCAATTACGTGCAGCAGAATCAAAGGTTCCTTTTCAATTAATGTATTTTTTTGTGGTCACTGTTTTTTCATTCAATGATTAGCCAACATATTTACATATTTCCCACTTCAGGCTGTGGAAACTTACTGGGTTTTTTTCCTCCCAGAATCCATTTTATAACTATTCTCCTGTCTTCTTTGGTCTTAGATTTATGACTAAAGAATCTTCTTTCAAGTGAAGTTTATATTATTGTGGAGACCAAAACTACTACATTTAGAATTATTTCTGTGCATCAGACTATGAATAATTATCCCAACATCTCAAAAATACTGGAAAAGAAGGAAGTTTTCTTTTGTTGTATTGCTGACCATTAGGTCAGCACTGCAGGACTGCCTGTGTAAAAACTGAAACCTAAAAGAGCAAATTTATCTGTGGATTATTTTCTTAAAGATTTATGTTTTCTTCGAAGATATTTGAAGAGGTTACTTCTTTACTGATAGTTCTGTGAATTGACTGTGAAAAATTTATGCTGGTTTACTCAGCTTATTCCTTTAATGTATTCCACACAACCCCTGTTGCTACTAGAAACACATTCTCTTTCTTTGTGTAGTATGAGAGTCTTCTAATTAAAAAAAGCTGCCTACCCAAGCTATTTAAAACATGGATTTCTTAAAAAAAAAGGAAAAAAAAGANGTGTGTACAATTTATTGAGAGAAGCCCTGAGGATAATGATTGGGGGTTGTTGGTGGATGAGGACCCTGACATGACCCAGCAGTGTGTGCTTGCAGCCTACAAAGTCAGCTGTATCGTGGGCTACCTCAAAGGAAATGTGACCATAAGGTCAAGGAAAGTGATTGTCCTCTGCGCTGCTCTTGTGACCTGGATTACTGCATTCAGTTCTGGGGCCCCCAAGACAAGAAGGATGTGGACCTGTTGGAGTGGATTAAGAGAAGGGCTTCTATGTGGATGAGAGGTCTGGGGCACCTCTCCCATGAGGACAGGCTGAGAGAGGTGGGGTTGTTCAGCTTAGAGAAGAGAAGGCCCTGGGAAGACCTTGTAACAACTTCCAGTACCTAAAGAGGGCCTAAGAAAGCTGGAGGGGGACTTTTTACGAAGGCATGTAGAGATAGGACAAGCAGGAATGTTTTAAACTGAAAGAGGATACGTTCACATTAGATACAAGGAAGAAATTCTACACTGTGATGATGATGTCCAGAGAAATGGTGGATGCCACACCCCTGGAAGAATTCAAGATCATGTTGACTGTGGCTTTGAGCAACCCCATTCAGTGGAAAGTATCGCTGAGCATGGCAGGGAGGTTGGAATGAGACGATCTTTTAGATTGCTGCCAGTGCAAACTGTTCTATGTTTTCATGGCATTCTTCATGTATGAGAACAAGAGTAAAGACACAATGGAGAGAATCCAAATATTTTTAAATCCAAATTTTTTAATCTTGAACCATTTATTACCCATCTCAAAGAGTCAATTTCAGAAAAAAAAATTAAGGAAATGGATGACTGAACTCTATGAAATCCTGTTTGCAAAGCAGAAATCACTTGGAGTTGGCTATTAAGAGAAAACAAGCGGCTGGAAGCTGCCTAAATCCAGAATCATCTAAAAACTAACACTGATATTGAGAGCACTTTAATCAACTGAATATCCTGTAGTGCTCAACTGTATACTTTCTTGTCCTGAAGGAGACCTGAGTGGTCAGCTACAGACACAGGTTCAGAAATAGTGCTTACTTTCTGTGAGGCTGAAAATACAAGACAAGGTACTCAGAAAGCAAACAAAAAATGCAGGCAAACCAAGCAATTACGTGCAGCAGAATCAAAGGTTCCTTTTCAATTAATGTATTTTTTTGTGGTCACTGTTTTTTCATTCAATGATTAGCCAACATATTTACATATTTCCCACTTCAGGCTGTGGAAACTTACTGGGTTTTTTTCCTCCCAGAATCCATTTTATAACTATTCTCCTGTCTTCTTTGGTCTTAGATTTATGACTAAAGAATCTTCTTTCAAGTGAAGTTTATATTATTGTGGAGACCAAAACTACTACATTTAGAATTATTTCTGTGCATCAGACTATGAATAATTATCCCAACATCTCAAAAATACTGGAAAAGAAGGAAGTTTTCTTTTGTTGTATTGCTGACCATTAGGTCAGCACTGCAGGACTGCCTGTGTAAAAACTGAAACCTAAAAGAGCAAATTTATCTGTGGATTATTTTCTTAAAGATTTATGTTTTCTTCGAAGATATTTGAAGAGGTTACTTCTTTACTGATAGTTCTGTGAATTGACTGTGAAAAATTTATGCTGGTTTACTCAGCTTATTCCTTTAATGTATTCCACACAACCCCTGTTGCTACTAGAAACACATTCTCTTTCTTTGTGTAGTATGAGAGTCTTCTAATTAAAAAAAGCTGCCTACCCAAGCTATTTAAAACATGGATTTCTTAAAAAAAAAGGAAAAAAAAGAAACAAAAGCAGCATTTTCTTGTAAACAAAACAGCATAATCATGATGGCACTGCATATTAACAGGCCATGTGCTAACTGATGTGGATTATTTTATTCACTAGATGAGAAATCTGCACAGGTGAAAGAATTTGAGGACCACTAAACACTGCATTTTTTTCAGCATACAAGGCCACCTGCATTTTAGCACTTTAATCTAATCAACTGTAAAACATTCACAGTGTTCAACAGACCTGAAATATTCTAATTTCTTACCCATGATATAATGGTCTAATGCCTGTGTGTTGGGCTGCAGCATGAAGCATCACCGGGAAAAGATCCCAGACTGTTTAATACAGATCTCTCCTCCCATTTTTTACGCTACGTGCTAAATACACCAAATGGTTATTATGAATAAACAATTTTTTTATTCTGGATTTATATTTATCAGAGGTAGGCAGCCCTCAAAATATGCAGAAAAAATATTATAAGCAAAAAGAAAAAAAAAAAGAAAACTCAAACCAGAAGGTTCACAGTGAAACATACATTTTTACATTCAGTTTTCTTACTTTAGAACAAGGAGCATTTATTTAGAACAAAGAGCATTTCCAGAGTGATTACTGCAGAACTTGAGAATTGTGAAAATATGTGACACACTGTCAGTTCACTTATTATGAATTCATCAAGGTGATGAGAATCTGTTATTAATTCAGGGGTCAGCTGTGCTCTGTCAGAGCACTCAGAGATGAGAACAACACATACTTCTATTAGACCAACATCAATGTAATTATGTGTGCTGGCCACTGACACTAGGAAAAGGATTTCTATATGCCATTTTGGAAGACTCTATCCAAAATTTCCTGATTTTCTTTCTGCTCCCTTTTTTTTTCCTCTCAGCAAAATTGCCTGTTTTAAACAGAGGAATAAAAATTGGCTTTTTCCCTCAAAAGCCATCAAGAATTTACATCAATTATTACAAATTTGCCTTCAAATAAGGCAGTAAAATTAAGAATAGGAGGTTCTAATTGACACTGTTCAGGTCTGTATAGCAGAAATAGATGTCCCTCCTGTTAACAGTGAGGAAGAGTGATGGACGTAGGAATGATTAGGGGAATAATACAGAAGAAATAACTAGAATTGAGTGCTCCTTGTCTGTTTTTAATTATTATGATAAATCAAGATTTACTATAAGTCACATAAAGGAGGAGATATGGTAAAAGAATATAGTTTTACAACTTGAAAAAGTAAGGGTTTTTAATTAAAACCCAAGGATATAACTGATAGGGGAAAAAGAATAAGTGTCTATTACAAAATACCTTTCCCTTCACCTGAAATTAGTTTTTATTTGAAACTGGGTAGGAATGTGTATAATTCCAATTAATCCACCTTAGCTGTTGAACAGGAACTTGTTAAAGCACACCAGTTGGAGCATGTATATAAACTCACAGCAACTTCAAAGATGGTATGAAGAGACAAACATTTTCCCGAAGGTAAAAAAAATGTAGAATATCAGGATCTCTGATGTTTATTTCTATCTGTCTTCAAGAAGCTGGGGCCCAAATATGAAACTTAAAAAGAATCTCTGTCTTTCTATGTCAAAATTCTATCAGGCCCAGCACCATGAAAGAACATTAAGATCATTTAAGGTCACTCATGCATTTCTGGTTCAACAGGAGAATACAAAGATAATGTAATGGAGCAACCACTACATAAGTTTGTGCATATTTGGTTGACTTCAGATATCAAAGAGATTTTTCACATATGATGCTTTCATTTATGGAAAAAGCTTAAAAGTGCTGATGTTCAAATTTATTATTTTTTTTTCCTTAGGTGCTTATTTGACATTTTTTCTTTGTAACTCAGAGACATCTGTATCATTCTTAGCAGGACACCTTTGAAAACTTGTTTGTTTTTCATTTTTCCCAAGCTCTAACTATTTTTTTCCTTTTAAACATCTGGCAGGGTTTGACAGCATTACTACTGCAGTGCCAAACTCAAAACTCTGACAATTATTTAAAGCTGCAGAAGGGCTTTGAAATTCTGACTGTGGCACATTGCATCTTATGGGAGGGTTGAAGAGGGGAGAAGACAAAAGAAAAGCAGAAGAGTGCAGAGCACTAGTCAGCAGAAGATATAAAAAGAAAAATGAAACCTTTTGACAAGTAAAAAAACTCTTGAGAGTCACAGAGTGAGAATAAGCAAGAAATTTTCCTTTTATTTTCGTTTGAGCACTGCCCAAGGGAAGTGCTTTGATGCAGAAAAAATGTGTAGGTATCTAAAGCTATGCTGTCCTTAAAGGCACTGTAAACAGGGTGAGTGAGCACCTGCATAACCCAGAATATTAAACTGAATCCTGTAATTTCCTTTTATTTTTGGTCTAGTTTTGACTAGCTTCTACATTTACTTATTATGTTTGCTAAACTATTTGAGTGCTGATTTTCCAATTATACATTTGACAAGTATTTCCATTTTCTTGCTCCCACATCCTGAGACCAGGGCCTTTTGGGACCATGAATCATGTCAGTCTGCTGTGCATCCTGTTCTGGGATGTTCTGTCCTGTGTGCACTGAGCTGATGGGAGCAGAGATGAACAGAAAATCAAACTGAAATAGCCAGATGGAATAGGGCTGCTGGGCAGAGTGTGTGGAATGTGTGCAGGGTGCAGGATGTGCTGCATGCTGCAATCCCACAGGGGTCAGGGCCAGGGTGTGTTTCCAGCAGCTGTTTGGGCTGAGCAGGTTCATGTCTGAGGAGCTGTCACCAATGAACACTTGACTTGTGTAATCCTTTCAAAATAGCACATGGTACTTCCATGACAAAATTTTCAGAATTTCTAGAAGTAAAAGTCTGTATGGTATTGATTGTATTCAGTTACTGTAGATTCCAGATAAATGCCTTTAGCCATGCTTCCACATTTTTTTCCCCAAAGGCTCTATAGTTGTATCTATTATTTAACTTTAGAATCAGCTACTAAATCAAGAGGAAAGATGGCACAATGATTTTCAGGGAAGCGGAATCCTGTTTAAATTCTCTAAAGAATAAAAGACTTGCTGCATGTCTTTGAAAGTCCATTTAATCTCTTAGTGCCTTGATATTCCAATCAAATATGCTACCTTCAGATTTTTTTTTCTTACTGCACAGAGAGTTACTTTGATGCTCTGGTGGTTAGGAGCATAAAAATCTTTAGGAAAAACTGTACCAATACTATGTATATAAGTACCTCCAGGATCAAGGATTTAAAAACTTCCTTTTCAAGATAAGATTGATAGGTAAATACCATATCCTCTGAATGGCATTCCAAGGAATGAGATTCTCATAGGAAGCATAACAAGGAAAACATCCCCTCAGCAATATATTACTAGCTGTTTTGCAATTCATGACTAGTCAGTTCATTTGCATGTCTGTATTTCAATATATAGTAGAGCTAACAATATTAGACACATCACACTTGGCACTTTCTTGGACTGAATAATAGAATAGAAAATGAGGTTTAGATTTTCTGGTTAACTTCAGTAAAGAAATATTTTTCTTTAATCAGATTTGGCTGTAGTTGTATGGAAAACCCATGAAGTTGAAAACCAAACTACCTCAGTCTGCACTACTTTAGATGCACTGCTTTTATGTCTCTAATAAGATGACCAAATGGCCCTTTTTTATATTTATGTGGAAACCAATGGAGCCTTTCTTTCAGGTTAGGGTGCTTTTTGAACAACTTTTCTGGCATAGTTTCTGTTAACCTATATGTATATCTATATATATATTTGATTTGTATTGATTAGATGTTATTTTATTACACTGTGTGTCTGATCATTAATTGGATGCTGCTCAGAAAACAATTCTTGAAATCAGACCTTTTCAGATTGATATTTATATTATTAAATGTAACCATTACATTCTCATTAGAAAAAAATAGGTCATCATTTGGTACAGTTCAGGTTTAGAGTTACATTTGAAGTAGATTCTACATTCCCACACGTAAAAAATATGAACCTTATAAATATAATCTTTCGAATAAGCACTTGCATTTTGGTTTTACTGTTAATATTATGTTATATTTTCAAAGAAGAAGTAACTATCTACATTGTGTTGAAACCTACAAACATTTTCTACTAAAGCTAGTGATCCAAATTACTCAGTCTGATCTTGTAAATATGGTGAAATGAATTTAAAGAGTTTTCATGAATGTTGAAGGAATATTTTTTGGAAAAGTTTTGCAAATTTTCAGCATCCTAGATATAGTCTAACCTGCTTCTATAACAATTATTCATTTGAAGAATATTTCTACAAACTTATATAATTTTGAAAATGTCTAATTTTTTCAAAGGAAATTCCTGTAATGACTTCAATAATATTATGTAGAAAATTGTGGGCTTCTTTCAGAATGAAGCGAGACACATTTTATCTTTTGATTGGTTACATATTACCTATGCTGAACAAAATACCATGGAGGAAAAATTCCTAGAAGACTCTGAAGCATTGCTAAAATTCAATTGACTTGTGGTTAAAACTGAAAACTGGTCACTGTCTTAAGTGTTCTTAAGTTCTTAAGACCTCCTGTTTATAAACTAGACAAATAAAAAGGTTGCTGGAATTTGCAAGACTCTTCATTTCTTTGGAGGCTTAGTGAAGACACAGCTTCATGCTTTTCAGGTCTAATGTTGATATTCACCTTATGTAACATTTTTCAAGCACTAAATGAGTGCTGCCTTCAAAGCAGATAACTGTTGATTTCGATTTAGAAAACTGTTTCATGATCTCATTCTTCTATGTTGTTCTCCTTATGACTTTCAATCTCTGTTTATTCATTGACAGTTTGTTTTCGCCTACTCTCGTGCTGATACTGCTCTTTAGTTTAACTAGTTCTTTTCACTGTCTGATGTTTGTCTGCTTGATTTGCTAGCAAGCCTTTCTTGGCACTTGCTGAAGAAGCCAAGTACTTCCAGTTGCATTTTGCATTACACATTGTAAAAGTTGTCCTTCTTTTGGATCTCCTTTCACAGGTCTGTAAAACAGATTTACAACAAGTTGAAAGAACTGAAATGTTATATGATCATTACTATGTCTGCAATGTACAAGGATAGTTACAGAGATCTGCAAGGTGATGATGAATCCACCATGCAGAATGTAGACTAAATGTTCTACCTGTTCAAGTAGAAGATGCACTTGTCAAATGGTATCCATGTGCTTTGAGTTCAGCTGCAAGAAGAAAAAGCACTCATGAAATGTAGCTACTCTGCTGCAGAGTAACAGGCCTCCCACAGAGGAAAGCCAGATCTACATCAAGTCAATTTCCATATTGTTAACTTGGAAATATAAAGAAGATGGAAACTATATGGCATGCAAGAATATATGTGCTCAAGTAGTACATGTAAATATTTCATTAAAAGGTTTGCATAAAACAGAAGCTTATGATTAAATAGACTAAGGTTTTGACTACTAGCCAGTAACAATAATTTTTAAAGCTGTCAGACATCATTTTGCACTTCCTAAAGATGATTCACTTAGATTCTGTTCAAAAGTTTCCATATAGAATGTAAAGAAAACAGACAAATTTAATTGGAATCTATATCATATGAAAAAGGGAATCACATATACATGTTTTTATATAATTTTTAAAACCTCCCCACATAAATCTGCCAGTTGGGATTTGAAAAAGTTTAATACTAAATTATAAATTGATATAACTGTAAAAAAAAATACTTTTATTTGGCAAAGCTTCCTGAACTTAGCAAGTGTTCCGAGTGGCTTTCATGGGTGTTTCTACACACTTTGATGAAGCAAGGTCTGTCAGATCCTCACAGGTCTTCAGAGCAGCTGCACTGCGAGAGTGCACAACAAATTGTTGATCATATCATTTTTGGAGAGGCATGCAAGGCTAAGCTGTTGGTTTAGTTAAAACAAGCATTTTAACTCCCTGCTTTCCCCACATGACACATTTTCCAGATCAGTCTTCCATAATTGTATTTGTACATTCATTCAAACATTGCCACTGAAACTTTCTATATTTAAACATAAATTGATTACCATAAATAAATAGAAGCTGTATCTGGGGTATTTTTCTCCCATGGAGGGCAGGAGGTATTGTTGCACTTGGATTCTAGCGGAGGTGATGCCTGATTGAGAGCTTGGCTTCTATGATCAGCAGTATCCTGTTATTGCACTGGAGGTGTACAAATAGAAGCTGATGAGAAATTAAGTGACAGTGGCAAACACATGGGTCTGGTTTTATGTCCTTCCTTTAAATCATATATCTCAGTAGCGAATGCACAAACAGCTACTCAAATACCATATGTCCAAAAAGAACTTACTCCCTCACTAATTTTTCTAAAGGAATGATATATCTCCTGAATGATTTGTCCACACACTGTATTTCCATTTTCTACGCAAGAAAAATGGTTGTACAGTAAGGGAAAACATGTAGACCCCTGTGCTGTAAACCATCCCCTACATGCCCCTTAAATCTGTTTTAAACTCTGTCTTGTTTTGCACATGTGCTGTAAGCAATTGTGGTTCGAATGCAAGATCTGACTTTATGCTGGCATGGGAACATAAAAGAATAGATATTCTGTGACATACATGAGGCAGTTGCCAATTTCCCTTTTAACAGCAAAATATTTTACTAAGTGAATTACAGTGCTGAGGACCTGGTTTTCCAAACACTAGTTATCCATACTAAGTGCTTGAATCAGACAATGTGAATTGTTCTTCTGTATGTTTGACTTGTATGTATGTCTTTTTTTTATCAGATTCACTACAACTGACAAGCTTTGAATGCTACCATGCATTCAAAACCCAAATAAATATCCTCTTCTAGTTCTGTATGTCCACATAACAGAAATAGAAGACTTACACCAGAACTCTTAAGTTAACATGCAGCTCTTGCCTTTGTTAAAAAAACATAACAGTCAAAATTAAAATATATACTTGTTGACTACAAGACTAATAAGAAAGTGAATTGCATCATTAGTCACGCACACACAGCATGAGAATAAATTCCACCATGCCGAAGAGTCAGAGGAAACAAGAATAATAAACTAAGATCTTTGTTCTGCAGAGCATCTTGGAGACTCACAGTATATAAAAATGAACCTGTGTTTATCAACGCATACTTACACACACTGAATATACCCTGAATGTGTATATGCATGTGGATGTATATGCATGTCTGTGTGCATATATATAGGGTGTGTGCAACCCATAATGTAAGAAAATATTATGGTTACCACTTGATTTCAAAAAACACTCTGTATCTTATATAATAGTGAATTTAACCAGCAGGAGTTTGAAAAGGATAACAAGTTTCTCAGTAGCAGATGTGGTCAGCTCTAGCTGAGGCATGTACTTCAAACTCTGAGTAAATTAATTTAACTTACAAAAATCTTTGCTATGTGGAGCCTAGAATTTTTGATACTTTCTTTAGTAATGAGGACATGAATACTGTTGTTCTGACAATTTAGTGATAGCTTTTTGTTGTAGTTTCTGTGGTATAAGCTACAGTAAATGGTGTATTTTAACACCATTTTATGATTTTTATAAATCTGCAGATCCAGAATTGCAAATTTTACACAAGTTACTTTGCTTTGTACATTTGACCTATTTGATTTAACAAATTGTTCATGGGCATTCAATGCGGTATAAAGAAATCTCATTTAGCAGCCCTTTGATGTACCAGTAATAACTCTCTAAATTGTAACTTCAGCTGTTAACTGTTTATCAGCCAGAGGAACTCTCTGAAAATACATGCCAATGAATATCTGCACAAAAGGACAGAAGATCAGATTTTATGTGACAGTGTTGAATCTAAGCATTTGAGTCAGGAGCTTAAGTCAGCAGTGGCTCACATACTGCAAGCCTTAAGATCTCTGGAGGCATCACATAAGATATCAACACGTGCTTGCCCATTCAAAGGAGACAAGAATTTGAAAGTAGAAAGGTTCCTGTTAGGGAATTATGGGTGTTTGTCTTTATTATGATTTTGCCTGGGTAACCATGCTGGTGAATGAGGTACGTGTGAACTGTCTAGCTAAGAGGTAGACACCGAAAGTTATGAGAGACTAAAAGTCATTGATTGTTTGCATTTCACTATAACCACTTAGTTTACTTTAATAAAAAAATATAAGTGAGTATTCTCATTAAAAGAGACATTACTTATAGCTAATAAACTCTGTAGTAATATAATATCAGATATGATCTTGTATTCCTTCAAAGATGTTGTTTTGTGGTTTATTTCTGTATACTATGACTCAGAAGTTGTTATTTGTGTAGAACTTTTCAAAGTTCATGCTGTCCATGTATGAGTAAGGAGGGGTAGGCTAAAAGAATATATTTTACAGCAGACAGAGAAAGCTGTTGGTATGTTCAGAGCTGGACCATGAGGGAAATCCATGTAGAGTCTAGTAGATTTTTCTAAAAGTAGACATGGTACAGAATATTGTAAACATTTAATTATTTATTCAGGAAATTAAAAATGTTCACTCCCAAGGATTACTTTTTAAAGAAGACAATAGAATTTAAATTTTCAAATCACTACTTCTAGAAGTGGTTCTACATTTTCATATGCTAAAATGCACATTTTTTCTGTGATTGAATGATTTTTTCATTTTTCAAAATCATATAAAATTTTACAGGTGTTGCAGTTTCTCTCAGCTACATTTTAAACAATTTTTTCTTTGATCCTTTCAGCACCATCCATTCTTACTTTTTGCAATGTGAATTATATGGTGTAAACCATTCATGTGAGAAATTTGAAAACATTAAAACCATCACTTTATAAAACACTGTTTAAATTCCATATGTACTGGGTGTGTATATACTGCATAGATGATACATAGGTTCTTGTACAACACAAAGTACAAACTGATGAAGTTCTTCAGAGAGCATTGAATTTAATTGCTAGTTTATCTCTGCTCAATGTAAGTGAAAGATCAGATCTGTAGTAGGAATTACTGAAATCTTTCAGATTCAGAAAGAAAAACAGATGCTCGTTGCTGTCAATAATTCTGTTTAGAAGAATCTTCATGGACTGGATTCTATATGAATTAATCTATTAAGCCTTAATTCAAACCCACTGAATTACTGTAATCTTGTGATAATCCATGTACATGATGTTTTCTTCTCAAAAGAAAGTTTTCTACCCAGTGTCCTGTGTAAAAGACTTATTCTGCTAAAGCACTAAGTGACTCAATGAAGAAAATGATAGGTTTGTGATTCATTTTGCAATTGTTCTGACTTCTGTTTTGAAAATGCTGCCATTCTTTCTTTGGATGTATATACTGTCAGGAGAGCACAGAAAATTACACCTTTCCCAGTAATCCATCTTCAGCCTCAGTGAATCCTTTTTGGTATTTTCTGATTCAGTAATTGCTGTTTTGGCACATTCTTAAATCATATGTATTTTGTCGAACTTGTGTTATCCAATATTCACATGACCAATACAGAACATTAGAAATACATACAGGATGCATCTAAGGTGTGGCCCTATTGAACTTTTTAATTATCAATATTCCTATAATTGTCCTTTAATCTGCTCCAGGTTTTCAGATAAATAAGGTTGTTGCCTATATCCAATAACAATGATATTCTGAGCACACCAAAATAAAGGACTTGTAAATCAAATCATGATGTAATTATGCTTTAATGCCTGAGTGACCTTCATTACTTATACTTGTTTGAGATACTGCTAGTGTAGTCAAGGGCTGCATATAGTTATTCAAATAAAGAAAGAATTTTTAAATATGCAGTTTTTGGATAAGTACTTACCTCCCTTGCCAAGGAAGGAGTGTGCTAATCTTTTACACCAGAGTGTTTCTTATTCACAAGTGTTTTTTTGCCCACAAAGGTCTTGAACTTGCTCCTCTGAAGTCAGTTGGAGTCTATCTTCTGAATGAAAATAGGCAGCTAAACTAATCTGAAATTGCCGTCCGTGCTTTGACATTGAAGTCAAGAAGTGGTAGACCTAATGGCAATAAACTGCAGAAAAAGTCTCTTTAGGACTCCTGGTGTATATTAACTGTGGGCTAGTCTGAACTCCTCATAGAGTTGAGAAGTACATTTGAACATTATTTGAAAAGCAATCTTGAAAATATTACTGGGATCCTTTTTAAAATAATGCATTTCATAACAACCAAGATAAGGAAAATTTCTATTAAATTATATGGTAATCAGATTACTGAAACCTATCACAACATTCAACAGGGATATCTGCTGAATACATTGCCAGTATTATTAGAATTGATTCATGATGAATAATTATGGCTTAACATTTAAAATATATTATTTCTCTCTATTTAAAATGTTCAATCATTATGAATTCATTCAGCATTATTGCAAGAGCTGTGTGGATCATGACAAAAAATTAGGCATAGCTTTGAAGAATACATTTAATTTTTTATACTGTAAAATGGTATGGTAGACTAATAAATCTCCTAATAACCTTAATAGACTACACACAATAGTTTAAAGAAAAAAAAAAAAGATATTTTTTAAAGTAAAAACCTAATGCCTACATGATCTTAAAGCCTAGTAAATGAATAACAATAGAGCTCATTTCCCTGAATTATGTGTGTGGTTGAAGCTTTTAGAGGAAATATGCAGAGGAAAAAGAATGAGAAAAATGACCTCTCTCACACAGTTACTGTGTGGTGGTCAGAGGGCAGACCTAAACTGTGATTGAGGACCTCTTTTGCTGACTTCAGAGTATATTCACTTTAAAATAATAACAGAGGATTTTGCTTTTCACTGAATTTAATAATATCCTCTTCTTCCACAGCCCTTCCAGTCCTGCTGATTATCTATTTTTTTGGTGGGGAGATTACCATCAGACTGCAACATAATACACATAGGAAAGCACTCCTCATTAGTCCAACACTGTGCCACCGAGACCCTTGGCTCAGGCAGACTGTACAGCACCTTTGCAGAAGGACAACAGCAGCATGTCTTTTGGGTGGCTCATAAGTGACCTGCAATTTAAAAATGTGTAACACACATATCTGAGTCCTAGTGAAAACAAAGTAAAACAAAACACCAAAAAGCCAAAACATCTGTAAAACAAGTCTTTAGGAAATTTCCAACGTTTTGAAAATACTGAATCCTCTTACCTTGATCTAGTAACGTCCATGGGGATATATTGGCATGTTAATACACAATATGCATGTATTTTTATTTTTAGATACATTTCTTATTTTTAGGTTTCTCCTTTTATAATCAAGGTTTTACAATATTGTATACATGAAATACATAGAGTGATATTAAGGTATCATATTTAATGTTGACTATCAATATTTAAATTAATTTAGCAACAATATCCAGAGTACCTACAAAGAATGAGCTGATTATTGCTTATGACTGAGCTGTTATTATTCACAAGAGCTTGATAATTTTCTCAGCAGCTCAGAGACTAGCATTAATGTTAATGCATTAGATATGAAATAATAAGCACAATAAAAAGCAAGTTTTGATGGAATATATAAACTTATACAGTCAAAGATGTTAACGAGACCAGCTCCCTCATATAATTAAGAGTTAAATGTGATTTTGATTTTTAAGCAGTCACCAGAGCAAACAGCTGTTATTCTATTAATGTCAAAATATATTATTTTCTTAACAGTCAATTTATGATAAAAATGAAGATCATTAAGAATATAGAGTGTTAAATCTTTAATAGCATCCTGTTTTCCCCTTTTATTCTATTCAGCAGCAAGTATTATAAGAAAAGAAAAACTTAATTGGTGTTTAAGGATCATAGAAACTATAATTAGAGGTGATAGATAATTGGTAAAAAAGCCATTTAAGAGAAATTCAAGTTGAGGTTTTCAATGTTGCTGTGGATGTTATCGTGGATGCTGTTGTCACAGAAACACTTCAGTTCCACTTCCTTAAAAAATACTGTTTACAAATTAAAGAAAAATAGAAAGATAGAAATAAGTTCTGGATAGTAAAAAAATGTAGCAGCAGAAAGCTCAAATTTATCTCATTATATATTTTACTTGGGAAGTAAAAGTACCTGAGAGTCCTTCTGAACAGCATGATTATTTGACTCTGAGACATCTAAATTTATATTTATACTTGTCAATTAAGCATCTCCAGCTCCATCAGTATTAGAAGAGATGAAATTCACACGGTCAGTATATTGGGAGAGGTTCACCTAGGAAGTATCAATAGTAGGGAGAGTGTCTTCCTGACAGAGGAGGTTGCCTACCCTATTCTTATTTTTTCATCAGTTTTTCTACATTTTCTTCATGACAATTTGACCTATTTTGCATTTCAGACTCATTTATCAGATTCCCTGGACAGTAATTGACATTTTCCATGTAGTAGTTCTGTCTTTCCATCTTAAAATTTGCTGAGTTTAAGAACTCATTTATGAAACAAAGTGATTTGAATGTTTATTACCTTGAGCAACTCTGAGACTCGGCCTCAATCTAAGAGTAATGCTGACTTGCAATATTTATAATAGTGTCCCTGATCCTCTGTGCATTTTTTTTTTACCTAGCAATTAGACACATCTTTTAATCATGAAAACACATATTTTTAATGTTTGTTATAGAGTTACTTCTAAAAAAAGGAGGTAAATAAAGCCAAATTATTTTTGAGTCCATCTTTTCAGTGTAGCTTCTGTACTTCCATTAGTTTTTGGCTCGGTTGTTTTCTTTTTAAATGTTATTATCATGAAAATTCAATAGAAATTACTTTTGAATTTGCAACTCCATAAATAGTGTGTTGTATGTTGAGTGCTGTTTTATTAGTGTTTTGAAGCCAATGAGCCTCTCATTTTCTGTTGACAAATAAGGCACAAAAATGTTTTTTAAAATTACTTTGAGAAAGTCTATCTATGATAATTTTTGTAGCTAAGAGATGAAGTCAGCATTCTTGTTCTGCTTGAATTGTTTTGCACTGGCTGCATGAATTGTACATGTAAGTAAAGGACAAAAAGCTATTTACTAAATATAACTTCCACTACAATCATTGTTTATAATCTTGGAAAAGACCAGGATATTTATCAGAATTGTATTTTTTAAACACATAAATTTTCTATGGGATATTTCTGAGGAGTGGTAAGGGCAGAGGACTGCCAGGAGAAGACGATTCTGAGGTAGCCATTAGGACTGATGCCTTTTTCCTGGCCCTAGAATTGTGAGCCAGACATGGTTAAGGGATAAAAGGGTTTTTACTTTGGTGTTTAATAATAAGGATCCTTAGGTGCAACAATTAGTCAAGGTGGAATATGCCAAAATGCACCCACCCGGTATACTGCATATACAATTTCATAGGCCTTGCAAATTAGCATATTTAACAAAGATTCTCAGTAAGAAGCTTAAATGAACAGCTTAACATCTCCCTATTCTAAAGTATTACCCCCTGGTGGGGCTTAATCCTAGTTTACAAAATATATTCCTGAGAGAGCCTTGGTTTCTCAAGATAGCGTAAGGCTTTCTGGCCTCCAACTGTGAGGCCTTTAGAATGTTTGGTCTTCTTGCCCAGAAGAATACCAGGACTATGCTAAGATATCAGGCTTAAAGAATTACAAGTATGTATCCTTTACTGAGAATACATAGAATACTGAGAATACAGAAAAGATATATAAAAAAGAAAAGGCAAAAAATCATCAAGGCAAAAAATCATCATGCCATCACTTCCAGCCTTGGCAATAGGGATGAGGAAGCAGACAGCTGTAAGTCTGGATAGTACTGACTGAACTAGATAATAGATGGGAGGACGGACTTAAGAAAGATGACAGTGTGGATAAATGAGACAATAAAAGAAATTTTGGGCTGAAAATACGCATTTTACAAAAATCGTTCCTTCACTTGAGGAATGTTTCCATTGAAAGTTGTCCCACATGGACAGTGTTCCATAATCAGTATCTGAACTCCTGATGGCCAAAGCATAGCTTTGAAATGGAAAATATGATATCCTTCCCTTTCTTTCAGTGGTGGTTAGTTTTTGTCCAAGCAAATGTCTAGACACAACATGTTGCTGCACCATGCTGTCTGTCCTAAAGTCAATATATAAATGGCCTTCAGGTATCCTAAACTATGGTTTATCAGGGGATGGAAAAGAGTAGCAGAAATGATTCAGCCCTCAAAAATAAGCATAATTGCAAAGAAATGCTGCACAGGAGACTCAAACGGATTCATTCTGCTCTTGTCTTAGATGCATAATGAAAAGTTATCTCCACCTGTGCTGGTAAGATGGAAGGAAGGAAGATGTGGAAGGTGCGGAAGGTGCGG
>VZRX01019850.1:1727-18189 GCA_013398075.1 Notiomystis cincta
AAAAAAAAAAAAAAAAAGAAACTAGATATTCTTCTTTTGTCCTTCTAGGGCTGTAATGAGAACAAATGGAAGTGACCTTACATTGCGGGACACTCCTTTTAGTGTTTTAATACAAATTTCATTACACTGAAAGTCTTGCAAGGTATTCATTAGAACATTCATAAAGTCTTTGTGGAGGGCTTAATAGCTAAAACAAGCTATTGAAATTAGCCAATCATTCTATAATTGAACTCCCTATGAATCTTTTACTGCAGTAAGGTGAAGTAAGTTGCCTGAGGTACTGGATGTATGTTTTAGTGCTTGGTTACGTGCAAAATAAATGAAATTGATAAAAGTGATGTGTAAGACTTGACAACTATTCTTTGGTGTGTTTCTTACAGCTTTGAGCATTTGAGTTGAATCCATATTGAATTCTAGATTGTAATTTTTTTTTTTTCATTCTTCAGAGAGATTTTTATTGTGTCTTCTCCTATATGTCACAAAACCACATTAACCATTTTATACTGCTTTATACCAATATGGTAGCTGTTTTTTGTAGTTCTATCCTTAAGATGTGATTTTCCTTCTGCTAGCTCAGAAAAGCTTAATCACCCCTGGAATAGCAATATTCATATTAGCACCAATCTTTAAGCTGGCTCTGTAATGAAGCAGGTGCTAGGTAAATACACATGCACAAAAAATCAGAATGTCTTTTTTATAGAATTTACAGTTAAATCAAATAAACAATGCTAGGTCTTGCAAAATTGTGTGATTTAATACTTACATTTTACTCCCTTGATCCTCAAAAGGAAATTCATGCTAAGTTGTGATTTGTTATGTGCTCTGAGATAATTAGGTATCTCAGAAAGGTGATTAAGGTGCTTAACAGAAATGTATCTTAAAGTCACCAGTCAATAGTTCTAGACTCAACACCTTCTCTAAAGCACGACTCCTTTACAGAAACTTTATTTCTTTTTTTTGCGTAAATATGCACAATGAGTGGGATGCAGCAGCCTTGTAGGCATTGATGTCTGCTTGTGTTCTAGAGAGGAACCATTAAATCAGTGATCTGCTGGGATATGTCTGCCTTAGCAAGCAGAAGATCAACAGGAGTGGAACTGTGGTGCTGCTGAGGAGCTGGTGTTCATAATGTCCATGGGTTTTCCACCTCAAATCAGTTCTGCTATGGTCCTATGGGCTAAATGTCCACTTATGTCTGGATTACTCTAAATGTGCCCTAGAAGCACATTTTACAATGTGGTTTCATCTGTGGACAATCTAGTTTGTATATTCCACAATTTGAACCAAAGCATAGCCAGGGAGGAAGAGCAGAGAATTTGTTTGAGAAAGGCACTCCTGATCCAAATTCAAACAAGCAAATAAACAAACTCTCTCATCCCCTAAAGTAAATACATACTGAACTAAGAATAGGAATTAGATTAATCCTATTCTATAGACAAAAATAGTCCATGGCTATTTTTGATTGCAGAGTACTCTATTTTGTGATAGTAGTGGTCTCTTCTAGACCTTCACTTTAGAAATGTTTTGATAGCTCTTTAAAATGTCAGTACTGTCACATCTGCATTTCCATATACATTTTGACTTGTTTTAATACCTTTGGATTTGTGTGTACACATGCATCTGTGTGTCTGTGTGAGCACATATGTGTGGAGAACATATATATGTGAATCTGCATACACATATACATACAAATCTGTATATAAAGAGAAAATACTATTAAATACAAAGAAAATAGAATTCTCTGGAAGTATAAAGAAGATGAAAGAGAAGGCAGGCTCCAAAGAGTGTAGTATGTTTCTGGCAGACCATGTTTTGTGCATTTTGCTAGCAGAAGAATCACAGATGACGTTGTGGGATTTGCACCCAAGATTGTTGATGTGAAAAGAGAAGAGGTTCCTCTCCTGGCATGTGTCATCCTGCTGCAGTATTAAGGGCACTCCCAGAATTTCTGAGAGAGCCTGGAGGCTATCACAATGTCATCAGCTTGTCATTTAGTGGTGGAAGGAGATTGTGATGTGCCCATCTACAAAACAGAGAAAGATGCAATGGCTTTTTAAGGGATACAAAATAATGATACCATGCTACTTCCTAGCACAAATCACCTTCCACTTAATACTCAGCAAATATTTAACATCTCATTAGAGCATTGCAATTGGAGAAGGACATCCTTATCCAAACATGTACTCACATGTTTGGCAGCTTTGACTGAAGTTGCTGTGAATCCAGCCAGTGGATGCCTTGGCCTAGTTAATTAGTCATGCCTTCTCTAGTGTCTTGTCAGTCCTTGGCAATCATAAAAGTCTGGACATAGGCTAAGGCACTGCACAGTGGGAAGGCGGACTGAAAAAAAAAGGATCTTCCATCACAGGTGAAATGATAATTAGTCAGACGTGTATTTCAAGTGGTATCCACATCAGAGCAGATTGCATACGGTATCCCATAATTTCCTTTATACTTTTAATTATCTTTTAATTATTAACAGTTCTTGTCCAGTCCAAATGCATTTGGCTAGTGCCAGCTTCTTTTCTCTCTTTTCTTTTCCATTTTTCCCTTCCTTGTTCTAATCTAGCCCCAGTTCCAACTGCTAACGCATCAATGTCAGAAACTGCAGTCAAGCACAGCCTGTCCCCAAATCCCAACCTCTATAAACACGATGGCTCATTAATAACTTAAAAAGGATGATGACACTGATACTATTTATAGGGTCCTGCCAGCCAGGACTGCCAAAGTTAAGGAAATTAACATGGAAAAATTGTCAACTGCAAAACATTAGTGTTTATCAACAGATCAATCAAACTTCAACTACTGTAAATTGTGCTTTTAGCTAAATAAAATGTATCCCCAATGACAATTTATTGAATGCCTTATTTTGTTACTCTAGTGCCCTTGTATCGGTTTCAATGAGAGACAGAGGAAGAAAAAAGAGGGAGACAGAAACTCCTCCACTCCCCTTTCCCCGCTCGCTCTCCGACTCCCCTGACACCTGCCAAACCTCCCACAACTGCTGAGCTCTCAAAAGTTACAGCTACATGTTTCACAATGAGTGGCAAATCAGAACTGCTGAACAAAATTCTCATGAAGTCAATTAAGTGTTAATTAGCTTTGACTGAGGGCACACGAGTCTCCAGCAAGCTGAATAAATGTCAAGGTGACGAGGCTGTGTACTAAATACTGGGTTTACATGCATGGAGAGCTTATGATTTAAGAGGTTATTTCTCTCCCTTCTTTCCTCATTGCCTTCTCCTGCTCTCTTTTATATCAGAATGCTGCAGCAAGAATGAAGTTTTCCTTTACTTGTTCACAACCATATTTGCTGCAAATTGTTGGGCAGTCCTGCTGATGTGAGAGAGAGCTTCCTTGAAACAAAAGATGGCTTTGGAGGGAAGTAATTGAAAGAAACCTGGGAGAAAGAGAGAAATTAGAAAAATATGCTGTTCAAAACCAGCTCTGATCTTAATTCCTTGTTTGCTGCATCTTCTTTTCTGAATGGAATTAACAAATAAGTAACAATAAACCACAATAAAAATAACTAATAAATAATTGTAGAAATATATATACACACACACACACAGAGGTGACATAAATTACAATTAAAACATAGTCTGCTGTGTCTTGTAAAATACACACAAAACTAATTTAAAACAAGGAAACAAATAAAAAGCCTTGACTGAAAACCGCGCTATGATCTGGCAGAAGCTTGGCTAGAAGTTAAAATTAAGGCAAAATATGACAAGAATACTAGCTGTAATATTATGATTTTTACTACCTTAAGCCTAGGCTGGGGTCTAGAGGACTCAACCAAGATCAGGGCCTCAGTCTGGTAGATGCTATTAAAAAAGATTACAAGTCCTTCCCACCAGGATTTTACAATCCATAGCTGTGATCTTGCAATTAACTTACAGTAGGTCGTTCCCAACACGCAGCCCATGACATGACTGAGGTTTCAAATAGATGAGAGAGAGGAAAGGTGTGAGGAAGGAAACATTATTACCACATTTTACAGGTTCAGACGGAAAAATTAAGTGCCTTGCCCAGGGTCACACAATATATAACACTGATAATGAAAAAGCTGGGAATTCAGGCTTGACTTCAAGAGTCCAGGCTGCAGTTTGCATTGCAGCACTGTCCCCATTGGGAAGATTTCTATGGAGAACTAATGATGTCCCTGTGTGGGTGGCAGACAAGGAACTCTCATCCATGACTAACATTTCTGAGGAGGTCTTTAAGCTGGACCAGTTAAAATGAACAGACCAGGAAAATTAAGTTGTAGGCATATTATAGAGGATACAAAGAGTAGACTCTCAGATTTCTGTTTATTTCTGCTTTGTGAGACTAAAATTAGGAGGTGAGGAAACAAAACCTGCACGTACCTTGGATGCTTATTAGATATGTTTACCTAAACTCATGGGTTAAACTAGGGCTTGGTGCTTGGGAATGACAATCCAAGTTCCTTCCCAAAATCTTTGTGTTTCTGCTGATGTATCTAAGAAAATGATAAATCACTTTCTGTAGGAAAGTTTGATAGCAACAGAGGAATCTTACCTTCAGCCCAGAGTTAAAATTAATTAAATGTCTTGGCTCTGGGATCATTTTTCTTGACCATGACAGGTGAACTCTAGGATTTTTGAGGGAGATCCTTAAGTTGTCAGCTTTAAAAGATTTGTTAAAAATTTTTATCTGTCTTCTTCACATGGGAGTTCCCAGGGCAATGATATCATGAAGTGCCTGAACAGCTTCAGAGTCATTGGTCCTAGGTCTCAACAGCTTTGAAAAAAATGGAGAGAGCTTTCTACTGAACTCTCCTGACATACAGGCTAACCAGCAATGTCAGAAAAAGAAAAAAATAAAAAGGGCTAGGTCAACATTTCAGTGGCATGTTTGTTTCTGTCTCGTGATTTGAAAGAATCATAGCATATGTAAAAGAAGACAAAGCAAAAATATCTCTCATTCTGTCTGGCAGAGATAATAGACTGCCTAGAAGATGAAGTAGATATTCATTGAATCTGAAAGCCAGCTCATTATTAACTAATCAACATGAAAACATTATTCATAAATGGATTATGGTACTTATTGGCACAGGGTATCACTAAGCCAAAAGAGACCATATATATCAAGATGAATTTAAAAGTCTATGGACATGAGGAGAAAATCAGTGAAATATCTTGAAAGTACACAACTAGGAGAGAGTATTCTGCACCTGCTTTCATCCACCACATCTAGAGACATGTTACTGGGGGACACAAACACAAAAATCTGCTACAAGCTAGTGGTTATAATACTTCTCTGCAGCTTTATATTTTCTTTGTACATGTAGACACTAGGAGTTTAGAAGAGTCTTATCTTTGTTCTGTGTTTGGTTTTGTGTTTGAAAAGAGCAATCATGTTGTTGATGAATGCCACTGTTACTAATTCTGATGGCAGATTTGGTCAGCAAACACGAATGAAGCCAAGTTGGTCACACAGTGCCTGATAAAGAAATTGAATGACTCAAGGGGATAAGTGAAAGCAGCCTCCACCATGTGATAAACAATATGTCTTGGTCCAAGAGCCTTCTCAGAGTGCTGGGTGCTCAGAGATAGCTCTTGTCTGCTCCATGGGAACCTTCCCTTTGGAACTGAGTGTACTGCAAAGTAACACGATCATAGAACCATAGAATGGCCTGGGTTGGGAGAAACATAAAAGATCATCCCATTCCAACCCCACCATGGGCAGGGGCACCTTCCTCTAGGCCAGGCTGTTCACAATTCCATCCAGCATGACCTCAAACACTTGCAAAGATGGGATGTCCACAATTTCTCTGGGCAGCCTGTGCCTCAGCATCCTCAGAATAGAGATAGATGTAGACTTATAACTGCAGCTCACGTCCAGTTACTGATTAGAGCTTGTCACAGCATCTTGTCTTGGCGCTGATTTTAATTGTTTGGATGTATTTGTACTTTTATTATCACAGTCACAAATGTCAACGAGGATAAAGTGTTTTCCAGGCATTCCAGACATTCATTTTTATTCTTTCTCCACAGGTCTTCCCTTGTTGACATTGCCTTAAAAAAACAACAAGAAAGACCATAATAACTTTTAGGATTAGGAGTAGAGGATTCTATATGGTATTGTTGTCAGGATCATCACAAATAGAGAAGGTTCTCTATATTTTGTGGGCTGTGCACTTGAATATACAAAAAAATGCTTCTACAAAAGAGATCAACACTTAGATTTCAAAGTTTACTAGAGCCCTTTCTTCCTAAGATACATCTTTCTGGCAAGCATAGGAACTCTCAAGTAGGTGTAAATTACATTTATGGCCATGACTGTAAGGTTCATTGACATGGTTAGAGCAGTATAAAGTAGTCTCAGTGAAAATGATAATCAGGCCCTGAGGCTTAGACAGATGGATGGACAAAACAATATCTGTGTAGTTTTATGCTACCTTTGCAAAAAGAAGTCACCAGTTTAAAACAAAAATAAAAATAAAAGCATGTATTGCAAAATAAATTGATCTATTATGGAATAAATCCCAGAAACTGTGACACAAATGAAAAGTAGAAACAAACAAGAAAAGGACTTAGTTCTCCCCCTGTATGTGGTGACTGAATATAAATCTGATAAAAATCAGATAGGATAGCTGAGTCCCAGCTTTGATTCAAACAAGGCTCTCCTGTACGGTCCTGGCTAAATCACTTTTCATACACATCCTCAATCCCTGAGCCTTGGTGTGCCCAGCTATAATATTGAGATGATGGCCTATATTTTTACTTTAAAACACTTTAACTCCATGCATAAAAAGTGCTATATGAAGCCTTTTGAATATTATAAGAACACTCATCTATTCATTCCTCTTATAAAATATATGCCTGAGCTGTTGGACTCATCTCACTTCTATATCAGGAATGTTAGAGAAGATTCTGCATCTCCCTATTTCACCTTGTAAATTAATATATGTGCAATCTCTTCAGTGTCTTCTGTTCCTAAATCACAACAGATATAAGCCAGCTACTTGCTTCTATTATGTGAGCTCTGAAATGAAGGAGCACAGCATTAATTCTTCTAACCCTGCTTCTGTTTGAAAAAAGTGCACTCAGCTCTATATCCCTGACTACACTTGGAGGTACTGCAAGCTATACACCCCATTTTGAAGGCATATTTTTCAATTAGTCAACATGTACTTCAATAAGGGTTCATCTATCATTAGACTTCACCACAGTTTTTTACTACTGAATCTAGCAACTTTTAGTGACATTTAATTATCTACATAATACATCTCTACCTTCTAAGAGTGAAGAAATGTAGTCTGAAATGTTAGTGGAAATTCTAAAGCAGAGTCACAACAATCTCTGTTATTTGAAAATGAAACTCAGCACCCAGTTGTAAAAAGAGAGAGAGAAAAAAAAGAAAAAGTTAAAATTAATATTTCTTTCACTTTTTGTGGGGTCAATGACTTTGTTTTATGAAGTTAAAATGTCTGGATTGTCATCTAGTGACAACACACTCACAGATGTGCTGCTATAACATGGGGAAGGTACAAGAACATTTTTCTGGTGATACATATAATGATGCATACAATTAATTTCCACAAGCTACATTCAGGCCCTGTATTTGAAAGGGCTCACAGCATTTCTCAAATCTTAGCATCTTTATACTCAGTCACCACTCAGTGAGCTGAGATGCATCATTCCTCTAGAAAACTCATCTCTTGGTGGATCCTGGTGCATTAAGTTTGTGCAGACAAAATTCTGCTGCAGTGCACTGAGAGAAAAAAAGTAAAAAAGGAAAATGGAAAAAAAAAAAAGGAGAGCTCATTGACACTAAGCATTTGTCAGCAGTCACAAAACTTTCCACTTGCTCTTTCCATAGCTGCACAAGGCTTGGTTGATTGCTTCAGCCATTAATTTGATCCCAAGAACCATCTTCACTTGTTATTCGACATCATTCCTGGCTGCTGTTTACTGATGTCACTCGTACCAGTTGATGAAATTAGAATGTGATGAAGTCAGGAATTTTTGATGGTGTAGAAAAATGTTGAACACTGGGAATTATTATGACAAACCTATTATACTTGCAACGATTTCTAAATTAGGACACTGGTGCAGGCCGAATTTTTTACTGTCCTTCAAGTTCTTGTCAGCCAAGTGCTTTCTATGGTGCTGAAATGAGAATGCTGCAGATACACTGAACAACAGCCTGAAAAAAAGACACTTAGCTTAAACATGTGTCACATTCTCTTTCTTCAAATCTACAGACAAGTATTTCCTTGTCCTAGAAATTTCCTTAAGGGCCGGGAATGATAACAATGTTTTTCCTCAGTTCATTACTGAATGCTCTGCTGTGTCTTAACACTTACTGCTTACAGACAAAGAAAACAAGCTTTGGAGTTAGATATTGCCATTGTTTCCTTCAGTGGAAACTAGTCTGGCAGCCCAGCCTGTACTGAAGGCTGACAAATGCACACCTAAAGAGCCTATCTGCCCGGGTGAAAGGTTCTGTGTAGTGTGCCATAAGCAGCAGGAATTCCAAATTTCACTGTACCCATACCCTAACCTACAGAAGCTGGTGATGTAGGCAAGGGCCTCCTCCAGGGAATGATTACCTGGACTCTAAATCAGAGTGGCAAATGGGTCCCTGCAGGCCACTGGGGTGGGAGACAGCAGGAAGAGAATGGAAGGCAGAGAACCAGACAAGTAGTAGCAGAGACCTGATTCATGCAGCCCTAAGATGCCATGGAACAGAAATACAGCAAATTATGGCATAATGTAATAAGTGCCGTGGGAGAAAGGCATATGTGGGTATTGTTGAGTGCTGTGGGACTACTGCACCAGGGGTGCTTCCTAAGGTTTAATCTGATGCTACGTTTTTCCTGTGACACAGCAAGTTAATAGACAGCTTTCCTGCTCTTTTTCATGATTGTTTATTTGCTTCTGCCTTTGCACAAAAGGTCGAGATGTGATGATAGGAAGAACTGTGTAGCAAAAGAGAGAGGGAAAATGATAAATAAATATGGTCCTCAACAATAATTTTCCTTTTCACAGGACTGGTGTAGAGTAAAGCTTTAAACCCACAGTCTGTATATTGTCCCAAAAATCTGAATATGGATATATATTAGCTCAGTTGTCTGGAGCACAGTGCTAATTACCCCAGCATTGTGGGTTTGATCCCTGTACAGGCCATTCACTTAAGAACTGAACTCAATGGCCCTTCTGTGTCCCTTCCAACTCCGAATATTCTGGGATCGCTGTGATCTGTGATACTTTTTATATGAATAAATGCATGTAGGTATCTATGTGTATATAGCAAGACTTTGCATGTCTGCAGAGAGAGGGGATGAATCATAGATACTTTTCTGCCAGGAAAATTCACTGAGAGACTCAACTTTCCTTAGCCTTAGACCAGAGCTTTCTTCCAAACCATGTAAGAGCAACTGCACCATGCAAAAATGCCTTAAAATTATTTTTTTTTACATGAAATTGGTTACAATTATAATTCTGTAAATTTTATACTGTAGATCTTACACTGCACTGTGCTGTGTCCATTTTGGATCTTTTCCTTAGCAGTTCCTCCAGTCCTCAAGGATTACATAAATGTGGTGGGACTTCAGCAATGCATAGAGAAGTTTCTCTCTATTAAAGAATTAAAAAAAAAGAAAAAAACACACAAAAAACACCAAAATGAAGATTCATTAAGTTTCTGCTCATGTCTCTGTTTCAGCCTATTTCCGTGTTTTCAAAAGAAGTTGTACTTCATTACATTTCTTTACACAACTTCTGTATAATATGCTGGTTTTGAAAACAAAAACAGTAAAAGCTGAGTTTTGAGGGGAGATTGATACATTTTCTTAAACCAGACCTCATCACAGCACCAGATTAGAGAGCAGAAAAACACTCAAGCACAGGTCAATAAGCAGAATGAAGGAACATGTTTCTGGGGGAAGGCAGGAATGGGAATCTTCTCAGCTGGATTTACTGCTGCAATGAGGATGACACTGAAGCTAAGACTCAGACCAGACCCTCACCCCAACCTCAAACCCAAATGCATTACATCCTATATTCCTCTAATTGTGAAAATGTTCTCTTATATTCTAGTTACAATTGCAGATCTCTTTGTTATTATTTAAGACCAGAAAATTCTGCCTCAGCAGAGTGAGAGTGGCTCTTTGGCAACAAGGACCAGTATACCAGAACAAACAAATGGCCCGTTCTACCCGGTATCTTGTCTCTGGAGTCTGAAGTGGGAGGCATAAAATCCCCATATTGTAACTAATTATGCAGTAATATACCATGGGAGAATGTCCCCAGCTGCCTGTATTACTAACTCATCTGAAACCTGGATGAACAGGAAATCTCAAGAGAAAACTTTATTCTCTCTAGATTTCCAGTTTTAAGAAGTTTTACTGAAGTTCAAAGAAACGGAAAGGAAAAAAAAAAAAGAGAGACTGCTCTTACTTTTGCTCCAAAAACCATCCAAAAACATTGAGGTTCTCTCCTTGTTAGCTCAAACAGTTGTGATTCTCACAAGATTCACTGTTAGGGTTTGGTTTTTAGAGCAGATTTGATTTTTCCTGCAGAATGTGCAGCAGTTATCAGTCACCCTCATAGTTTTCCTCTCTGTGTGCCACTCATTGCACTGAAACTTATTGAAAATTTTGTCAACAATCAGCTTTATAAAAGCTTTGCACATTGTCTGCCTAAAAGCTCTGTTTTGACGAGAAAATGACTATTAATGAGAACAGGTTCTTTTCTGGCATCAGACTCAAAAAGACACAGGTCATAAATCTCTTTGATCTTCTTGCAAAAAGCTAGAATCAAGGAAAGAAGCAAGTTCATGCTTTCCTCCCTTTTCCTTTTCTTCTTTTTGTTTAAGCTCCTGATTGAAACAATTCCATTTAGTAATCGGTAATTTATCATGTTTGCTTCCTCCCACCCCTTTTTCCTTCTCCCTGTGCTTTTGTTTGGTTTTGATTCTTTATTTCAACATAACAGAAAATCTTCCAGATTGTCCTCTCTGTATATTTCCCTTGGTTTCACAGGAGCTGAAGGAGAGAATTTTTCAAGGAGGGGATGAGGGGTGATGATGAGAGTATTGGGGTGATTTCACTTTGTGACATTTGGGGGTTTATTTATTTAATTTTTTTTTAGAAAGTACGTATTGAAAGTGGGGAAAAAGAACACAAAAAAGGAAAGTATAAAAATGAAATGTGAAGAAGAAGAATCCTAATATGCTAGTTTACTCAATAAACTGCTGCCTTTCATAGATGTGTCAATACTGCCATCTCTTGCCTTTCCAACAACCTAGGCAGGAAAGTGTAGCTCAATGGAAATTGGAGAATGAACATGCACTCACATACACACATAAAAGAGCTAAGTTTTCCAAGAGAGGTGAATGAATTTTCCCTGGTACGTTTTGTCTTGTTTTAAGAAGAACTTTTTTCTTAATTTTTCTCTTTTCTGTTGCTATCTGTCTTCACGAGCACTTTAAACAATACAGCCACAGCAACTGAGACCTCAGCTAACTGATTTAAGATTGTAATGTGGGTTCAATCAAGCCATTCTGAAAAAGAGAAAGAATCTATATTATAATCAAAGAGTGATGCAAATAAGCTTGTATGTCTCCCTTCTGTGATGACAACATACAGGTACGTAAATGCACACGAAATGTACAGCTGTATATATATTTTTAATAAACATCAACTGCAATATGAGTCTTTTACCAGCAAGCCTTAAGGTAGATAAGTCTTCTATTGAAATAATTTCCAGAAATTGCAGACATGCATTTTTATCTATAGCTGGTTATGACAGTGATCTGGTTTGATAGGTCATGAAACATCATGTCGCATAAATGCAGTGGCCAATATTTTGGATCTTATGACTATGATCTATAGCAGAATTATTGTTCCATGGAGATAAACTCACAAGAACTGCATAGTCATTTGTCAGTGAGCAATGTTGTTTTCTAGGCCAGTGCAAACTACATTTCAAGCTTAAATGTCCAGATCCTCAATTTTAATACCTTCACAAAAAGGTGCTATTTTATCTTTTTAATTGCAATGCAGTGGTAATAGTTATACCAGAAATATGTACTCCTCTGAAGTGGAAATCAATGAAAGTTTCATACTTAAAGTAAAAATTGATTTCTTAAGTTAAATGGGACAATTTCTGGGTTTAAAAGCATATCACCATCTAGGTGATAAAAAGACAGATTGACACTTGAAATTTTTGTATTATTACAACTTACTATTTCGGTCCCACACCTGTTTTTTGGTTATGCTGTTATAAGTCTTTTTATGCTTACCAAAACAGGAGCAGTTGTGCTCCTGTACTGAGATGACAGGTCATTATTAAGGTTTTTTTCTGAAGCTTAATATGTACCTCAGTCAGAGGTGTGACTAAGAAAAGGCATACGATGATACTGTAAAGCTGTGGGTCCTCTGTTACAGTCTTCGGGTTTCTCACAGATACACAGGTTTAAAGACTCCACACTGTGCACAAGTGGAGCATTTGTCTCATCCTATATGTAATTATTATTTTTTTCTTATCATCGTTTGTTAATTTTTGTAATTTTACCTGACCATATCACGATGTGTACACACAGGCACACGTGTATGAAGTGAAGTCAGGTGGTAATTAAGGGGCAAAAGCACTAAACCTGGCAGTTGTCTCCACTGCAAAGTAAATGCTTTATCAACAAACCACAGGTGTGCAGCACTAAAGCAGATAAAAACATATAGGACCTGAGATGACAGTTCTCTGTTCAAAATACATTAATCACCCAAGGTAAATTTGTGCATCTGTTATACACTGTAGGTGTTTCACTTGCTTTGTTCCAGAGATATTAAAATAGATGGAAATCTTTTCCCTTTTCAATGTGGTTGGTCCAAGAAGTACACATGGTGTTTTCCTACATGGTGTGACTTTTTTGATCTGCCACATCTGCCCTGCTTGCTCCTGTGCGGTCACACCACTCTCCTGCTCCATGCACAGGTGTGGGGCAGACAGCAGGGCTCTGCTGTGTTTCTTAAAGCCAAAACCCACACTGTCCAAACCAGGAAAAGTCTCATTTTCATTAATAAGGTGTGAGGTTCAATTAATGTGATGGAAACTTTCCCAAAATTATGTCTTTTAGTCAATGGACTGGTGTTTCATTTATGGTCTATCAGTAACTTTGAACCCTCAGAGATTAATTACAAGCAGATAATTTTCAGACAGATCTCCAAAGTCAAATAATTCCCACTGAAAATAAAGGCCTTCTGATCCTTGATCAATTTGGGTGAGTGCTGGAGGACAACTGTACTATCAGCCACAGAAAACTGAGCTCATATATAAGAATAATGATATCAGCTCCTGATTTCATCCATTGTGAGAGGAACAACCTTGATTCTGCTGTCTCTGCTCAGCAGATCTTGGCAGCAAAAGAACACAGGTCACTATTAAGCCAGGTGGTGACATTTGTGCTTCCTGATCAATGGGGAGGTGGTGAATTACCCTCTAGACTCGTGGACCAAGTTAAGCCTTGTCCATCGACTTAAAGCTCTTTATAGCTAAAAGTATTTTTTGAAGGTTTTAGGTGCAAGATAAATAGTCTAGGAAAGAATTTTCTGTACAGCTTATCATCAGCAATAGGGAATGCTTTATTTCCTCTCTCCAGCACTTTGACCTCATCTATTCTTTTTGGCTCCACTGGTTTAACCATTTCACCTCCAGAAAGACATACATATAAAGAAGTCAAAAGCTCATGCTTTCATATTATCTTGCCCATCAGCAAAATGCTGCAGCTCCTTAAACACAACCAAGGTGTTTCCCACTCCCTGGTGCATCTTGCTTCAGTGTTTGGTGCTATAATGTGCTTTTTTGGAGTAGAGTATGTTTAACTCTTCTCTTCTCTGACCCAGATTTGTTAATTTTCTGTGTTTTTTCCCTCCCCTTCTCCACCTTTCAATATCATCTATTGATTTTATGCTACTAACAATCATGGCAATACTACTGACTGATATTCTAAACTTACCCTACATGCTTACATGCATTTTATCATAAATACACAAAAGTACTCTTGAAAATGTTTGTGAAGGAAGATTCAGGTAAAACACACAGATCTCAGATCTGGTCTGGGGCCAGAAGTTTTGGGGAACTTTTTATTTAGTACAAAATAGATCATCAGAGTCAGTAAAAAAATATTTTATTTTCATTAAGCAAATGTTGCCTCAACCTCAAATGTGCTTCTTTCCGATGTGGAATATCTAAAGCAGCTAAAATAGTTACAAGAAGAGATTAAAGCAGATGGAATGACCTTTTAAAACTCTGCACTGACTTGTGGATTTCCTCAGAGGAACATCTGCATCTTCTTAGAGGATTTAGAGGGCACTTAACCTGCAGAAGTGTTAGGAACAGCGAGTATCTCTTTGAGGTGATTCTTTCAGCAGCTTTTAGTGCAGTGAATATCTCGACTACCAACATGGAATGCCATATCCCAGGCAGAAGGTATCCTTTGCATTTTCTGTGTGTGTCTGTGTAAATATATGCACTGCCACATGTTATGTATTCATAAACTCAGGATCACAAGGAGGAAAATATCAGATAGTCATTAAAATAATGAAGTATACATAGATATATATATGTAAGAATCCTTTAAAACAAGTAATGATTTTAACTTTCTTACCCACATTATTGTCTGATCTTCAATGTCAGTATTGGTTTGCTTTTAAAGAAATGTAAATTCAGTTCAAGTAATCAATTCACTAAAATTTCACAATTAGGGATCTTTCTCTATAAAACTTGAAAAAAGATCTTTAATCTTACCAAATTCCTCCATTTCATCATCTGCCCATAAATTACATTCACATCTGATGCAGCATCAGTAACATATGTTGTGAATTCTTTTTACAAGTAATTCATTCCTTTATTTTCAGTGTCTTTTTATGATTTTTTTAGGAATCATTAGACTCCTGGCTACTCACTTGAAAAGTCAGAATTTTCAGAGCATAAAATGACCAGATTATTTTTTTTCCCCTCCTTTCTTCCTTTTCATCTTCTTCATGAGTATTTTACCCCTAAATCTCCCAACATCTCTTTATTCTCTGAACATTCACCTCAAATGACACTGGACACGACAACAACTCCAGTACTTGCCACCATCACTCAAGCTAAATATGATCTTACAGGATAGTGCTGAGCATCCCAACCGGTAACAATGTGCAAATGCACAGGAGATTTATTGCTGTGGAGGATTTGTAAATAAGATTTTGAAAATGTAAAGAGAATTACTTTCTTCTAGTAAATGAGTTTCACTTCCAGCTGCATTTTGAAAGACTACTAGGTAATGACAGAAGCGGGCTTTAGTAACATGGGCTACTTTTTTACAGCATAGACTAGAAGAAAAAATATTAGAGGAAAAAGATTATATTTTATATCTACTAAACACTGAGACTGGTTTTTTTGTGAGTGTAATGGCAAGAATCAGAAGGTTTTGACTCAGTTGGTAGTTGATTTGTATAGGGTCTGCTATTCCCTTCCTTTCCTAGAATATCAAGATTTGAAGCAAAGCTCTTCCCCATTAGGAAGGAGTCAGAGGGGTTTTGGTTTACCAGCAACAGAAAAAGAAAAATGTCCTCAAAAGGTCACTTGGGCCAGATCCACAGGCTCACACAACATCATGGGGTTTGTCACACTGGTAATTTCCAAATTAAGATCCTCAGGTAACTTTTGGTGTCTGTATCATCCAGATCCAGCCATATCCCCACCCCCACATTTTTTGTTCTCTTTAGTTTTGCTATTTTTCCTTGAGACCACATGTCCAGGTCTACTCCTCTGTGGCACATGGGGTACAGGGTACATCCCTGAGATCCCTTTCAGCCCACGCAGATGGGTCATTCCTGTTTGCAATATGTTTCTCTTTTACAGGAGTTCAATGGCATGGCTTGCTCCCATTCCTGTAGCTTATCCCTGGAATATTAATTTAGCACTCATTATTTGTCATTCAACTTTGCTTTCCCTTCTGCTTTGCCACAGCTCAGGAAATTCCTTGAGTTTTGTTTACTTTCTTTCTTTTTTTTTTAATTTGTTTTGTTTTTTTTTTGTGTTGGGTTTTGCTTGGTTGTTTTTTTGGGTTTTTTTTTGTTTGGTTTGGTGGTTTTTTGTATTTTGTGTTTGTTTTTGGTTCTTTTTTGTCTGTTTTTGGTTTTATTTTTGTTTGATCATTTGTAAATGTTTTATTTATTTGCTTATGTATTGCTGCCACTTCTTTGGGATAGTGGTAAGATTTCTTTGTCTATCTTTCACTGTTTTGTTTGACACAAGAAGTGATTAAATGAATTTAAGTAAAATAAGAGCTTATTCCACTCTAACATATATACAAGACATGATGTTGACCCAAACTGATCATTCATACAGGTTCACAAAAATTCTACTCCTTTTTACTTTTGTTCTTGAATTCCTGTTGATTTAAGGAAACAGGAGCTAATAGTGGAATTCTCAAGAAACAGCTC
>VZRX01019851.1:0-11372 GCA_013398075.1 Notiomystis cincta
TCTGTCCCCAGCCTGTAGCACTGTAGGGGGTTGTTGTGGCAAAAAAATCCATTTAATATAAAGTCCCGTCCCCTCATTGAGGACATATCAGATATTAAATTGGCAAGAATCTCAATTCTCTACAGCTTTCATAATAATTTCAAAGCCTAATTCTTCTACTTTGAAGAAACACTTATGATTGTGTTGGTGGAATGATGCTAAAAAGGGGCTGATGCAGCAGCAAAAGAGCTCCAGGCAGAGTATAATGCGCTCAAACATACCTACAGATAAACAGAGACATGCTTCAGATGCTGCATAACAACAGAAGTTTATAATTTATAGAGCTTATCTCACAGTTCATACTTGCTTTTTTAGATTTTGCCAGGCTTATTTGCAAAGAAGAGTTAAAAATATGGCTAAGGAATACACAGTCAAGTCCTAACCAAGTATGGGTGACAAACAGCACCTACATCTCTGCATTGCAAAAGGAATTTGTTCTAATGGATTCCTTACAGATTACTTGGTGCTTTTAAGAAGGGGAATTTCCTTCTGACTTTTACAATAAAAAATCAGGCATCTGGAAAATACCTCTGCTGCTTTCTTTCCCCAAACTTTCAACAGAGATAAGAGTACATACCTGAAACTCTTCCCTAACAATAAAATTTCTGATAACTAGTGAGCAGGAGCATGAGAAAGAGGGAGAAATTAGTTGGTATAAAATGTCAAATATTCAAACAGTGCATTTTTAAATTCAAGAAACGGTGTAATGAATTGTTGTAGGACAAGGAGAGAAGGAGAGGATAATGCACAGCTAATGACTATAACAATCAACTTGTGGTGAAATACACTCAGATAAAACTCCTTTAAAAATGAGAACAATCTAAAGCACATGAAGGAACCACAGACTGTTTCAGAGAGCCTTCCAGAGTGTTTCTATTCCATTCAGCATATACCCTGTTTTTCCTTCAAAGCCTGAATTTCTACTATCCCTCACCATGAAATATGTTATTATCTTTTTTCTTTAATTATTATGTTCTACACTGACTGATGAGATGATAAAAGCTATTTGCAATGCTTAAATCTTTCCTTGCTTTCTTCTTCAGATTCCATGTTGATTCCATACATGACAAACAGAGACTGACTTGTATTTTGAAGCTTGGCCTCTGAAGCATAAGCAGTATGTGCACATCTCCATGCTCTCTTCATGTCTGGTTTACAGGAGGGAACTATGATTTCCTCTTCTGCAGTGACATTAGAATGATGTAGTAGTTTCCACACTTTATCTTTCAATTGTGGTTATTGTTCAGTTTTTTAAAACACTGACCAATCTCCTAACGTAAGGCCTGTGAAGCAATTTGCACACTTCAGCAAATCTTCCATACCCTATCTCCTACCAACTTTCAGTCTTTCAACTCTGTTCAGGTTTTTAGAAAATTCAGTGGCACTCTGCTGTAGCTATTCAAAGCAGCCACCTGTGCTTTCCTGTGCTTTTCCTTTCAAATTTCTTTACAAAGAAGTTTCAGGAAATATGATCCAAAGGATCACAATAGACCTGTGTCTCTTTGGCAAGCTCTTCATGACAAGTTCCCAAAGAATCTCTTCAAGGAATATACAGCAAACTCAGTAACAACTATTGCCATGGTTTCTTGCTCAAACAATCATTTACAGACTGTGTTTTCTCCTTTGATGGCAATTATCTCTACAATCAAAGTCGTAATACCATTTCATGCGTGGGCTTGGGAGCAAAGAGAGTGGACAGTGAAGTTCACAGAGCCCTGTTCTTTCTGCATTGCCATTACCCAAACTTGAGCTGCTCTAGACTTGAAATGTACTTAGCCAGGCTGTATCATTAGCTTTTTTTTGGTTTCTCCTTACTAAATCTATGTGCTGATAGAACCTTCTGGAGGTAGAGGAACAGCATGATACAGGAAAACGAAATTATATTAAGGCAAGAGAGTGTCCCAAATCAGAGAGTAAACAGCTTCCTCATGGATCAGTATTTGCTTTCCAGGGGATGGAGCACGTATAGGAAGGAGGACTAGGAAGAAGGAAGAACTGTGAGGTCAGGAGTATGAAAGGACTTTTAATTGTCCTGGCCAAGTTTTGAAATGAAACTATTTTGTTTTCCAAAATCTTCATGTCACTCTTATATACACCACGGCTCACCTCAGAAGAGGAAAGTCATCTGATGGCCAGAGGTCTCCTAGCAGCAACAATGAAAACTTCCTTGGGAATTTTAACTCCAAGTTTCAAATCACAGAAGAACAGGCCAGTTTGGTTAGGAAGGGACCTTAATGATTATCTGGTTCCAACCTCCCTGCCATGGTCAGGGACACCTTCCACTAGATCACTGAGAAAATCCAAGAGGACAAAACTTTAGATTTTTCCAACATCATGGATTAAGAGGATGGGAAAGCCTGCAGGTATTTCTTACTTCACCTCACTACAGATAATTTATATATGAAGTAAATTAGGTGATTCAGAGTAGAAATGAGCCTAGCAACACATTGGCCTTGTTTGTGTGGTTTCTGTCATCTTTTACAAAATGGTAAATAACATTTATATTGGCAGGCAAGTCAGTGATGACACTGACCTCTCAGATAAATGGAAAAAGATCTTTCATGTAAAGTTGATAAAAGTCCTGTTAATGGAAAAGATTGGAAGCTAAGTCAGGAAAGACTGGTATCACCCATCATGTTACTGATGCTGCTTAGAAGAACAGCTGGACCCTGAAGCAGAGCAGCAGATGAAAACAAAGCTGATACTGGAAGACACAGAGCCATGTAATGTTCTGTAATATTCTTTGTGGCAGCCATAGATGTCATCCCAAAATGGAACAGGGAGTTTTGATCCAGAATTCTAGAAAAATTAGGTGATTTCAGAATGTGTTGTCTAAAGGCCCATGGATGTGTGTTGCAAACATATTAAATAGTACAAAGTAACACTTTGTATTGTTGCATTTCACAAAAGAGCTGTTGGAGGCATCTGTTCTCAAATCCATTGGCTTCAGTGACCTGCTGCTCACATAAAAAACAGGCAGCAAGCTTGCATGATAGTATTGCTCTAGAGGTTTTCAGAAAGTTTGTTGAGTCATTTAGAAGTTCCTGTATGGTGAGACATAAAGAACTATCTCAGCTATTAAGCTCCAGGTGTGAACTAGCTTGCTTGAGGATGGTGTCCTGTGGGTATCTACAGGAGCAATGGAAGATCTGAATTTTTTCAAGAATGTAGAAACTTTCAGTCTTTTACAGAGAAAAAATGTGATCAAGAAAAAATAAAAAAGACAAAGAGAACTCCTACAGTATACTTAAATGGGCTTTTATTTCTTAAAGAAGGTTCTTAACTTGTAACTGGCTTCAGCTTTAAAAAAATTCCTGCAGTGAAAATATGCATCAGAGTGTGTAGGAGGGCAAAACCACACCCAGTTACAAATTAGCAAAAAAATGGACCTGAAAGAGCCATAATACACAACCACAGAAAAATGCCAGCCCACAGTAAAATTAGAAACAGCAGTTTTGACCCTTACGGTTTATTTTTGCATTAGTATGAAAAGGTTTCATTGAACAGGTAAAATACACTCACATGTGAGAACATCATCTATGAAACGTGACTGTAGTCATGTATAAAGTATGCAGACTTAAACAAATACCAGAAAAAGGGAATCAGAAAATTTTGGGGTATTTTTCTCTTTGTTTTTTTTTAATCAGACATCCACCTTTTTCTCACTTCCCTTCTGAATTCTTTTGCAGATCAGCCAAATGCTATCATGAAATCCGATTGCTTGGATTGCAGTGGGTTCTCTCGCATTTGTGGAGGAAGTGAGCTCATGGCGCCGGCTTTGCAGCAATATCAGGTACTCATTGCTTTCCTGCTACAAACCAGTAACTTAGTGAAAACACCGTAATGTCTCATCCACACTTGCACATAACCTCTCCTCCCCCAAAAAAACCCCTCAACAAATTTGTCACCCTCAGTCGCTGTGTGCTGATGGGATGACTGACTTGTCCTTCAAACACAGGAAGGACTGGTAAGAACTGGGAAAAGAACAGATTCTTCCTCAGAGGATGAAATCGATATAAGGGAGCAAAATCACAATTCACTGTTCTCTTATGGTGTTCTCTTGGTTCCTCCTTCCTAGGTCCATAACTTTGCATCCTGCTTTATTAAAAAACACTTCATTTGAACATACCTTTATTAATAAGAAGTGGTGTCATTATTTACTATTTCACAAGTTTGCTATTACAGCCACTGATCTGGTCAACAGTGATTATTAATTCTGATAAAGCTGGTTTTAGGCAGTTATCAGGGTTTAAAAGTTGTTTGCCAAAATAGACCTTTTTCTGAGATGTGAGACATACCTTGCACTGTAATTATATTTGAACATTATGCAAAATTAAGTTATATATAGTATGAAAATAGATATGCTGTGTCTGAAAATGGGTTCTTTTCACTAACAGCACCATGAATTTGATGAGACATTCAGGCCTTTACTGGAAAATTCCATCATATCAAATTTCTGCAGCCCTACTGCAGCTGTGCTGCTTTTGCTTCCTATGTATGGACACACTAGTTTACTTCTATCTCCCTGGAATTTTCTAGCGTTCAGGATTATGTTCCTGTTTAAATACTCACCATTAAGAATGTTTATAGTCTTTCACATTAAGGAACTGGAAAATACTTCTACATGGCTTCTAAAATTAGTGAAATTATAATATTCATAGTATCAGTTTTCCTTAAGTAGCTTTCTTGGTTCTCCAGCATCTTATGTTGTGCCTACTCTAAGACACCCAACCTTGACAGGATTCCTTAGAACAATTCATATTGCATATGAGAATAACATTAAGGTAATTGAGAATGCAGTGACTTGTCTTGCCTACAAATTAAGTCTGTTCTGCCTTTAAAGTTGAGAACCAAGTCATCTTAAATAATTGGTAGACAGCTTGGAAATCAAATTAGTATAAAAAATGGTTTTATCTTGTTTTTAGGAAGAGGTATCTTGAAGCATTGGGGAGCAGGACATTGATTAACCACAAACCTAAGCAAGTCATGGCTCTCACCTCTCTTTTCTATTTCCTTCTTCATTCCCTAGGCTAACAGAAAGGGATTTACATACAGATTTATATACCTTTAGGAAAAAAAGCTGTTTTAGAAGAGTAGTAGAAACAATATGATTGATCAGATCATGTCAGGACTTCTGATTTGAGTCTGGAAATCTTGTTGTTGGTTACCCTTAGCTACACATCCTCCTCTGCATTCACTACAAGTTTGGATCATGAGAGTACCACTCAAGTAGGAAAGACATATTTATCTAGTGAAATGGAAGTAAACTACTGAAGGATTGTTTAACAGATTTTTGCAAGGTGCCTGTTTCTTTTTTTCAATCCAAATTAATGAGTTCCACTGCAACCACAGGGTAAACATTCATGTACATATGTTTACATTAAGAAGGTCAAGAAATCAAACCAGAAATCAAGAGCCTGGGCACTGTTCTTTAGCTTCAGTGTCCTTGGCTGCAGTTGCACTTTGCAAAGCCTGTCTGCAGAGCCACCATGAGTGACAGTGAGTTTGTTTGTACAGCACTGTGATTAGGCTCTGGTCAACACAGAAAACAGAATTACACAGAGGATGTAGTGAGGTCTGCAGACTTGACGCAGAAAGCAAAAGAATTCAGCTTTGCCCTTTAAACCCAAATAGGAAACTACTTAGCTCATTGGCAAAGTCCACTTCAAAAGGTAATGGAAGTGATGCATTTGGATGGATCAAGTCAGATCTGTGATCGATTTCCAGAGGACAGCAGGCAAGAAATCATTAGTTTACATACCTTTACTTAAAATAAAATGAAAATGATTGATTAAATAATAAAGCTCTGACATTTAGGAACAAAAATCAGTAATATATTAACAATACAAGAGTTTGGATCAACCTGTCTTTTCACACAAGTGGGAAGTACATTAGACTCAATTAATGCTCAATGGCTCTTAGTTACTTTGTAAGAAGTAGAGTTTTTCAATTTGTGTCTTAATATATGAAGTACAAAGCAGGTTTTTTTTCAACTCACATATCCAAGCATTTAGTTACAGGTATGTAAAAACACCATATATATGAAAAATAGTTTTTTACTTCTCTCATGTGAGATTGAAATGCTTTCTTCTAAATTAAGGCCAAAGCAAATGCATCGTGGAAATCATAAAGTAACTTCAGACAAATGGTAATTTAAGAAATTAAACTAAATTTAAGGAAGCCAAAATAGATATGTGCATACTTTAATTACACAATAGGGTAAGAAAAGTTTAGGCTGTCTGTATGAATGTACACAAAACCAACGCTGTAATGTTGGTGTGCAGGTACTTAAACAGTGGGCCTTTCTATTGTATTTCCAAAGAGACTCTATACTGCACTCTCACCTTTTTGCATCTGACACACGTGTTTCTATGCTCTACGCTTAAGGCTTGAATTTATTTTTTCCCTTTTCTTTCATTTTCAAGATGCTTTTTAACTGCAGAAAGGATAAGGCTACAGCGCACTTCAGTTAGCCATCCAGTTTGAACAAACGGAAAGCTAAGCCTAGCACAGGGATATTAAGTTTCATTTAAACTTTCTAAGTACTAGATTGAAATGGAAAGAATAATAGCTTGTAAACTGTGGCAACTGGTGTAACCAGGAAAAGTGCAAAGCCGGAGCTCAGCTAATTAACACCTAACAGCCCAAAAACCGGAAACATACAACTAAACTGGAGTTTCTCTGAAACGACGTGAATAAACCCAGAACCTTTAAGTGGTTTGAAAGCTGCTGAAGCTGTGTCTGGTGTAGGCTGTCTCCAGTTAAAACTCAATGGAAATTACTCCTCATTAAATATGAGCACCACCAGATTCTTTCAATCTCTTTTCTCCCGTGTAATAATGGCTTTTCATTTCAAGCTCGTTTAATTTCAATGATCTTGTCACACCTGCTGGAAGTAATTCAAACACTTTCAGCACTAGTTAGAAGCAGCCTGTGTAAACTCTTCATCTTCCACCACTGTCCTACAGATGAGAAAATACTCGCTGTGGTTAAGCCTCTGAGGTGATTTGAACTTTTAAATTATTCTTGTCTGACTAGAGAGCATTCTGTCATCTTTGAGCAGAATGAAATTTGGTCAAAATTGTATTACACCATGACTTGCCACTGCTGTAACTCCATGTGGAAACTATTTTTTAGAGAAGTACTCACAGAATTGTAACTGAACTGGCCACATTCTCTGATTAGATGGGAGTTGTTAAAGCTAAAGTAAATGCTAGCTCAGGGCTCTAATCAATCTAAGTTTCTCTTCATTACAATGCCTGCTACTCAATCTACCTCTACACAACGTTTTGGTCAACAAAATGTTTACTGCTCTTGCTTTCAGTGCAAGTGCATGTAGGCCAGACATATTTTTATTTCTTCATTCTTCTTCCATTTCAAACTCATAGCTATGTAGCTGGAATTTTCTAGCAAAATGGCTTAAACAGAAATCTTAGGGAAAAGCATGAAAGTAAAAATTGATAGACTGAGAATATATACTGCTTTTTAATGAATTATATGAAATGTACTGCATCTTGCCATAAGAGGAGAATTATATGAAAAGATATAATTAGAGCCTTCAATTGAGAAAGGCTAATTTACTAACACTATGAAACTACTTGTGCGGTCCAAGTCTGCTGAACAGGAAAGACATTTTAAAATTTAATATAAATTTTGAGGATTTAATTCCAATTTTACATTGAACGTGTCTGAAGATGGTTCAGGATTAATTTCACTATGTCCATGCAGAGATAAAGTTAATTGGGGGTGTGACTGCAGTTAAGCTGTGAGCAAAAATATACTCTAGTGTAAATCAAGAGAACAAATACAGGTTTGTGCTGGTCCTCCAGTGCTCATGTATCTTCATTGGATTCCAGATACTTGCTTGAGATTTCAAATCAGAAATACGACTTTATCAAACTTCCAAATGGCAAATTTTCTTTAAATTTAAGTCTGTAGAGGTACAAACATTGAGGATAAAAGAAGGGGGAGCAAGCAGGTTTGCACAATTAGTAAGACATATCAGCTTACACCTGCTGTAATTTCTTCTAAGTGAAAGATATTTGTTTCAGAGTTTTTTGTTTCAGAGTTTTTTATTTGTTGTTGTTTATTGTACTGTGTTTTTTAAAATCAAAACTCCACTCCTGGAATTAGACAAAAGGTAATTTATTGCCTGAAAGCTTTTACAGTGATTTGTATTTCACAAGATGAATAGACAGTTTCATTAAGAAAAAAGAAGTTGTGGGAAAAAACCAAAAAGCAGTAATTTTTGTCCTAGAAACAAATGAAGCACCCCTAGATGCCTTGTGATGTAAATGTGCTTCCTTCAGGACACTCCAGCAAAGACTTTGGATGCAATCCTTGGGCTCAACTTGAGCTTCTTTCACCATTCCTGTGCAGCACTTAGGTCTGTCTGCAGAAGAACACAGGGCCTTCTGGCAGCTGTTAATTCCACAGACACGAGCACCTTCCTCGCAGGCTGCTGAACCCATGGCAGCAGTAGACATTACATGAAGAGTTATTTATGAATACACACTCTGCCTCCAAAGCTCAACAGGAAAAAGTTCTCTCCATGTCCTGTGACACTGACGAATTTTAAGCTTGTGAGCTTTGTGCAGGAAAAAGACTCATGTAACAGATACATGAACCTTCTTGCCTCTCGTTACAGGACTTTAAAGCTTGCACTTTGAAATTGCGTAATTTAAATCAAGAGTATGCAGCATAACGTGGCTTAACTATGGTAAAAGGCTGAGCTAGTAAAGAGCTGGCTGATTAAATGTGAAGCAGAACAGTCTTAGGTATTATTAATTATGTTCAAGAACTGTTCTAATGAAAGCTAGAGAGAAAAAATTGGTGGCTTTGGTTTTTATTTCTTTCCCTCTTTATTTCTTTCAACTTCACACAAAATAAAACATCACTGTTCATTTAACCACAGTATTGCACAGGGTTAAAACATTTGTTCTATGGTTTTAACATTTAAACAGTCTAGAATTACATCTGCAGATGACTGCTTGTACAATGTCCCCATCTTAAACAGTTCTGGTCAATCAAACACTGCCTTCTTTGATAAGAGCTTAACAAGCTTTACTGGCATCTAGTTCTTTCAGGATGACAAAAATAAAAATCTGGCTCAATGGATTTTTAAAAATGGGAAATTAGGAGTGCTCTAGACTTTTAAAAATCTCTTAAATACTTAGTGTGATTTTCTTTTATCCCCAGACTTTCGCAAGAGCTTTTCATTTATCCCCAGTCTTTCACAAGAGCTTTTTTTTTTCCTTATTTTTTTCTCTTTTTTTTGGTTTTCTTTTAGTATCACAGACTGCTGTGTTAGAAGTCTCTATTAGAGAAGTTAGCAACAAAAAATTGAAAATGAGATTGCATCTCAAATACTTGTAACATTTACTTACCATCACAATAAGAAAGTATCTCTCAGTAATGTGCAATATTCAGCTACAGCTATTTCAGCAATATGAAGGAAGTACTACTTTTTAACTCTGCAGGAAAGCTTGAAAGTGGCTGAATTTATTTTCTGGGTTTCTTTAATTCACAGGAAGCAGCAATACATTTTAAAAATGTTTATTCAGCTTCAGGTATCTCTTCTAAAGATACCTGTGGTATATTTGATGCACATCTTCCCTCATTACTTCAAACACACTTAAACTTTGAGGTAATTTAGGACAAAACATAAGAGCACTTGAAAAAAATAAAAGCAAGAGATCAGTATTAAAAAATTTTAGGCAGGATAAATAGAAAAATATTCTGTCTTCCTTTCACTACAAATAGTTTCAGCATAATACACTTCAAAAAGCAAAATAATCAAGCCACAAAGTCCAAGTGCATTTCTAAAGCAAACCTGACTTAAGCAAGCATTTCACCTGTGTTAGCTTTTCAGGGATTGGGCCCACAGCAATAGAGAAGACAAAGCATTCCTGAGGCAGATTGTCTCAGGTCATTTTACACCTCACTTAGAGGGATAGAGGAAGGAAGGGAAAAAATTTTAGCAAAATTAAAAATCAAATCTTGTCTTGAGGGCAAACAGTGGTCCCTCTCTACAGTAGCATCTCCATTTATGCCTGCCAGCCAGTACTGACTGTCAGTATTAGCTGCATGAAGGAACACACCGAGGGAGATTTGGGGAAATGTTAGCTGTCACACAAGGACCTTTCAGTATTCCAGAGATACAAGGCACTTGCTGGGAAGGCCTGAGATGAAACCTGTGAGTTTAGAAGATGGTCCTCTGCCCATTCAGCGGTAAAGGTGTGCCACACTTCCTCTATGCTAATTCCAAAAAGGAACTCTGATTTAAAATGTGACATCTTCTGGCTACGTGAAGATTATTGCTTTGCAAAGCATGATTTCACCCTCTCATTTATATGCTATACTGCGATACTCTAAGTGAGATATTTTTACAGTTATGAAAATAGGTTTTGAAAACAACACAGACAATGCAAGTTATAGTTTTCCATGCTGAGTTGAAAAAGCTAATCGGAGTCTTCATCATCAAGGTATTCCTCTGCATTACTCAATGTTCGCATTGTACCTGGAAAGAAACAGAATTAAAACAGTACTAAAACTACCAGGCACAGAGGTAACAAGGCTGACATAACTCACAGAAGTGATAGCTGTGTTATCCTAGATTTCTGGAACAAGAAAAATGAGTAAGTTTAAAACTAACCTGTTTAATCTTTTTGAGAAAAGAAATCTAAGTGAAAAAAACAATATTTCTCTTTTTTAGGAGGAGAAGCAGCAAAGGGAGAATAGGAAGAAAAGAAATTGCAGAGCCCTGTGCTCAAGGGGCCATCCTTCAAGAAAGTACAAGTTACATTTCTTCTGTACATTTCTTCTGCTCTCTTAGTGGAACAATTAACACAATCTTTTTGCATTTCTATGACATGATTTTAATCGTTTTAATCTTTGAGAATGTACTTCAGCAATTGACATTTGAATATCTTGCTGTACATGTAAAACATAAATCTGAACATTGAAGTGGAGACAAAGTAAGCTTCCTCCAATAAATCAGTTTTAGAGATGGACTATGAGAGAAGCTTTATGTAAACAGGAACAAGGGAGAGAATACTGCTGATATAGAACCAAATCTTTGAAAAAGAACAATGTTTCACTTCCAGACATTGGAAATACTTAAATGCAGACTCAAGAGACAGAGAAATTAAATTAGTGAAAATAACCAGAAAACACAAAATGCAAGAAAAGTATACAGATCAGTTGTGTCAGAGATATTATAAAAGACCAAGCTTTTGAAAAACTAACAGAAAAACTATCAAGGATGCTAATACTGAAACTGCAGTTAGACTGAGAATATCAGCTATTATATCAAGGCAAAAAAAAAAAAAAAA
>VZRX01019852.1:3701-25338 GCA_013398075.1 Notiomystis cincta
AGTTTTGTTCGGTGGGTTAAGGCAAATGGCCCATTTTGAAATAAAAAAAAAAGCTGTTTCCAGTCCAAACAAACCTTCTGGCATTAGGAATTATGTGATTGGATTGTGCAAGTCGAGCGTGTCTCAGCGGACTGAGGGGCAAAGGGAGCAGCTTTGGGCACGTCCAGGGCTGCAGTCACAGTTCTGGCCTCTGCCCCCTTCTCCCTCCCTCCTTCAACAACCTCCAGAGTGCTGCCTCAGTTTCTCTCAGTGTAAAACACTCTAAAAATAGCAACTCTCCTCCCAGAGGAAGCTCTGAGGAGTAATTAACTAATGCCTGCAAAGTGCCAGCCAGCACTAATTACTATCATTATGCAGGAGAGGAGCAGTCTTGGTCCTAATGGTGCTTGTTTTCCTGGACTGCTGAGCCACGGCATCAATGAGCCACTGATGGGGCTGTAAGTGACTCCTCGAGGCACTGCAGCAGGGTCTGAAAATATAAACATTAACAAATTAATTTAGCTCTCCAACAGCCTCCGGGAAAGCCAAGGCTCCAGCTTCCCTCGCAACATGGCATGATGGGGAAAAGGGAGAGAAAAGTTATTCCCGTTATTCCAGGCTGATAAAGTGCCAGGATTGCATCCCTTTCACCCTTTGATTTGCCCTGCACATCCAGTGTGGTCACACCAGCACAGTGGTGGCTCTGGTGCAGCACCTGGAGCTGTGCCCTGGGAGCAGGAAAGTGGGAGTGGGGCCAGGCTGGTGCAGGAAGGACGAGGGGAACCACCTGATTTTCAAAGGATGGAGAGAGAAGGAAGAAATTAGCCTAAGGAGCAAGAGCCAAGGCATTCCCTGTACCTTCTGGCCAAAACCTGGCAATGGTTTATGGAAGAATCAGAGATAGGGACATCACGGAATTCATCTGTGGAACAGGAACTTCTGGTGCAGACAGGCTTTCACAAACACAGAGGTTCTACAAAATAGAGGATCCAAGCTATGATGTGCCCAAATAAACATTTCTTTGCCTGGGAGAGCATCAGCTTCTCTGCCATCCTCATTTTTCACATCAGGAGAGGCTGCTGGGTCAGTATCAACTATAAATTGTTGATCCTATGGCAGCAGAGTCGTAACTAAATAATGTTTAAGGTCCCTTCCAACCCAAACTATTTTACAATTCTATGAAATTACAGTGGGTTCCCAAACATGCTGTTGTTTGCAATCTGCAGTGATCAACTCTCTGCAGAGCCTTTCCCAGAGGATGCTCCCCCCATGGCCACGACACCCCTGGAGCCTGCAGACTGATAAAAGGCTTCCTTTGAAAAAGGAATAGCCACGTTCAGGCCAGGGGCAGGCTGGGAACCCGAGCTCAAATTTAATTGCACTCCCCAATTAGACAGTTGAAGGGAAATAGACTTGCTGATTGCTGTCTCTCTGTGAAGCAGAGAGATGGGAATAGTCCTAGGCCTGGAGATATTCCAAGGTGGTAGCAGTAAAGACAAGGAGCTATTCCCACAGAAAGAGACAGTGTGAAGGAATCCTCTTTGACAGTTCTTTCCTCTCTGGCAACAGTTTCTCAAGTTAATATTTATACATGTATATATGCATTCATGTACATACCCTAACAAAGCAAAGCAAAAAGTCAAATCTTAGTGTCTGAAAAGTGGATCTAATCAAGCAAAATATCTTCGATCTTGAATTTTCCCTTACAAGACTTTAAAAATGTTTAATTTCAAAGTACAACCTCAGCTTTCCAAGTATAAAGTAATTTATAGATTAACATTTTAAGTACAAAGCCTTTGGAGTCCCTTTTCAACTTCCTCAAATGTTTTGAAGATGGGAGGGTTCAAACTTACAAACCCCTGGAAAAGAAAGTGTTTAGAGCCAGATGGGCCAGAGCATCCTGTTCACTCCCAAAACCCTATAATTAGTAGGGTTACTTGGAAAACCCAGCCTGTGTTACCCCAATATGACATTAGATGTCACCCATGCACTGCATTTACTGCCTGTCCCCCTCTCCTGGTCCCCACATTGGAAAATAACAGCCCATTCCCCCCTCACCCCAGGACTGGTGACTCAAGCTGGGGGATCTCAGGATATCACACCTGGAGGCACCTGGAGGGCCAGGAGAAATGCCCACAGACCTGATAGCTTGGAAGAAGTGGGACAGGAGCAGTATCCACTCCCCACGGCCTTGCAGGACAGGAGAGAGTGCAGGACTCAGGAGATGGTCCAGGATGCAGATATTTGGCTCTGTGCTGTCCCTGACCTGTGCCAGCCAGCACCACCCATGTCTGGGCAGCCCTAGGCGGGGCTGAAGGGTTTGGAGACGAGTCCCCACTGGGATGTACCCCAAATTTAGCAAGAAGAGAGTACAGCTATGTGGAATTTAGATGTTCTGTGCCACACACACACCCATGGCCAGGAAATGGGTCCCCAGAGGAGGCTGGAGCCAGGGATGGCACAGAGGTACAGGGAACAGCCCTGTGCTGTAAGGCAGCCAGGGTGCTCAAGGTTCCTGGGCTCAAGGTCTCCTTCACACGCCCTCTCCTCCAAGGACTGCTTTGCCCTCCCACTCCCGTCCTAAAGGAGGGGAACCAAAATCCTGGGAAGGTGGCCACGAGGCTGGAAAGCTGGGAGGGAGCCAGCTGAGCAGCCCCACGCTGGGAACCACCCCTGGTGCCATTTGGGCACCGTCCCAGCCCTACACCAAGTGGGGCAGGATCTCCCTGAGGGCTGACCAGGCCAGCAGGAGGAATCCCAAGGATTGGAGAAGGAGAACGACCTCATTACAGCCATGGAAATCCCCTTCCACATTCCCGGCTGCGGTGTTTCCTCTCTTGCAAGAGCGCGAGGCGGTGGCGGGCGGGGGGAGGCACTTTGGGGAACATGTTTACAGAACTCCTGCCAAACCACAGGAAGTCCCAGCTCCTGGAGATGAAGAATGGGAGGAGGAGGAGGCAGATGTGGCCAAGGCTCTGTCAACTCCTCTCCACTGCCACTGGCAAACAAAAGCCAGAGCACAGCAGCGCTGTTGTGCCTGGCCATGAGGGATGCAGGAGGACCTGGAGTCTTCTCCCTTTGCTGGTTTATCTCAGAGCAGCTCAGCAAGTGAAGTCCACCAGCAAAGGGGGAGAAAAGCACCTGGGAATAGGTAATTTTTCTGCACACATCTAGTGTTGAGCACACCTCAGTGTGCTTCTGGCTGTGGCAACTGAGAATAGACTCATAAACATGATCCAACTGCTCACCATGCAGAAAGCTGACACTCTGTTGTATTAAATTTTTTTTTATGATTCTTAAATACCATTCATCTGCTGCATCCTGTTTACCCACCCAAGGGATGCCATCCTGTGCAGTTCTCCTGGGTTCTCCCTGATGGGCTGGCAGCAGAGCAGTCCAAGCACCCAAGGAATCGAGTGGAAGGTGTCCCTTCCCATAGCAGGGGAGCTTGAACTACATGACCTTTACCAACCCAAACCATTCTATGATTCTGTGATTTCATGAATCTGCTGCCTCTGCCACCACTCCCAGACCTAACATGCCATTTATCCAGTGAGGCTATCAAGGGTTTGGGCAACAGCTTGAAGATGCTCCTCCTTGATCAGAAGGTGTTGGACACTCCACAAACACATCCTAGAATGGCAATGAGCCCTTGAGACTGGGCACCATGGGGGTCTCCTCTGCTGACACCACCTGAGCAGGATTTGGGCAGCAGGTCCACAATTCAGCACATTGTTTCACGTTCCTTTTCTTTCCATTAGGGACAGCAGCCTTAGAGCAGTCAAGGATGTTTCTTTATCTCATACAATCTCACACTCCCAGTGGCTTTGGCTGCATCCTTGGTGAAGACCTTGCACTCAAAATGGCTTAATGGCTGTAACCTGAAGGTGGGTAGGTTTAGATTAGATGTTAGGAAGAAATTCTTTACTGTGAGGGTGGTGAAGCACTGGAACAGGTTTGCCCAGAGAAGCTGTGGCTGCTCCATCCCAGGAAATGTTCAAGACCAGGCTGGACAGGGCTTGGAGCAACTTGGTCTAGAGGAAGGTGTCCCTACCCATGGGAGGGGGTTGGAATGAGATGGTTTTTAAGGAACCTTCTGACCCAAACTATTCTGGGATTCTGTGATAGGTATCTACAGAGAGGCACTACCCATCATTCAAAGTACTCAACACAGCTGCTCCCTGTCCTCACCATTTCACTTGTTTGATGAGGACAGACACTCCACACCCTGATTTATCTATCAACATCTGCAGGGGTACAGACAGGCAGAAAAACAACTTGCCTCCCAAAACATTGCCTCATATCACTCAAGCCTGTCAGATTAATTCATAGGAGACTGAATTTAAGACCTAAAGAAAAATTCATTTACTGGACATGCTATTTCAAAATGAATAATATAGTTCTTGTTTAAAAGCCACTAAAGAGACAGATTTAATAAAAGAAAAGAGCAAAGTTTCCAAGAGGTTCATCTGACAGTGAATATCATATTGAACATAGTCAGGAAGAGAAGTTATTGTAGTCTATATAATTATTCCTTCCCTCTACCCCTGTTTGGCAACCACTTTATCAAATTACAGATGTCCAGACTGAATTAAGTGTTGCTGGAATACCTTGCAGTCAAAATCTTTGCACAGTGTTCATTATCATTAATTAAGTGTATGTGATCCCAGTTCCCAGAAGAATGTCCTCTTCTATTAGCTGAGCTATATTTAAACTCAGGAGAATTCAGCATACATTTTTAATAGAAGTTCAACAGACAGTATTGACATTTCCTTTTGGTTTACAGCAGCCTTTTTACGTCACAAAAACCATTATGATGACCCAGGGAGATTGTGCTTCTCCTCTTCAGCTAAAAAAAACCCAGTTCTTTAAACCTTTCTTCCTAAGGCAGATTTCTGAGATCTTTCTATCACCCTATTCTAGAGTTAAATCCAGAAATAACTTGCCCCAGTTCTAAGTAGTAAACTTAGTGATGTGCTTGTTTACACCTCCCAGTGTGCACTTTACTCTCTCCAGAGGGTGGATTTCCTGACTCACAGTGCCTGTAACCCATTGCCCAAACCGGTTGCTCCCCATTCTGTCTTTGAGCAGCTGAGTGTTCCTGCCTTATTCCACCCCACGTGCCTCCCAGCTGAATCTCACCCTCCTGCCCAGTCTCATCCTCCAGTGCCTTTCTCAGTCCTTCCCGACTCTGCATGTCCTGCAGATCAAATAATCCTCCTCTGGATTCATCCATCCACCCTGCAGACCCATGTGCACCATCACCATCCCTCTCAAAAGTCCTGCTAACAAGCACCTGAGTGGTGCTTTAGCTGTTTCAGGAGATCACTGATGAAAGCCCTGCTGGAGCCAAGGCAGCTACTGAATCTCTCCTTTCCAGAAGAACTTCTCCAAAGAGAATTTGATTGATCCAAAAGTTTCTTCTTGACCAGTCTCTAATGGCTGATACTCATTTCCTTGGTCACCTGTCATGTGTTTGCAAAATGGTCATTTACTCACCTGTCCTTCACTTGTTTTTTTGTAGGAGTGTGTGTTTCCTACCTGGTTGACTCTCCCATTTCACTGTACAGGCACTGTACACTCAGTCCTGCTCTGCCTCGTCATCCCTGATCCTCAGCATGAAACAGCCCTGTTAAAGGTCACTGAGGGAAAAAAGCCCCTCCAAAACATATCTGCTAAACATTCCCAGTGCCTCCAGTGAATGTCTGGGTGCCATTCCTAATCTTAGTTCATCAGGCCCTAAAATAACACTTTAAGCACACAACACATCACCAGGTTCACCACAGGTCTGCAGAGTTTTGGCTCTGGCTCATAACATTGTGGAGACTAAATGTCTCCATCCGTGGGTTAAAAAAATGCCTGTGATGCTTATCAGTTCCAAGGAACACCTGTGAAATGGATTCACACATCGAAACAACTTGTGTCAATCTCATTGGAGAAATGAGAACCCAGGATTCCTTCAGTGCTTCCCAGCCAAGCCCATACCCCTGTCCTCCTGGGAGGCAAAACATTCCCACAAAGGCTGGGCTGAGAAACAAGGGGAAAATCCAAATTCAGTGAAGAATTGACTCCCTCCAGCAGCATCCCACAGGGCTCTTGTGTGGGAACTGGTTTGTACCTGATGATGCGACTGAGACCTGTGCTAAGGTGGCCTCAGGGGACTTTAAAACACACTAGACTGAAGCACCTCCATTAAAAGCTGCTCCCTGGGGTCCATATACAACCAAAGAAATGGCAGAACATCTCTTCTGGGGGCCTCCAGGGATCTTCAAGGTAGCAAGCATGAATCCCTGTTAGTGGGGATAGGGGTTCTCTACCATTTTGGGACAAGTTGCTCACAGTTACAACAGGGAGGAATCTGAGCTTGCACATCTCTCAGCTGAGGCCATCTTCAGACTGCTCATCTCTCCTATGTGAGATAAAATTCATTGCAAAGCCAGTCTCTCCTTGCCAGGAGATGGAAGTGCTCCAATGCAAACAGGACAAATAAACCAGCTAACGCCAGCTCTCAGTCAGTCAGTCAGCCTTCCCTCTGAAACAAAAAGCAAAGCAAGTCCCAGAGGTCTCTCCCACTCTGAGCATGGCTTTACAATTATAAATTATCCCAAGATTATCTCTGCCCCCAGCGCTGCTGAATTCACCTCTGCTGTGTTTGCTGGGGGATTAATTGCTGCTGCATTGGCTGCATTGCAGAACCAAAGCTGGGGATGCAGCAAACTCCTAATTGCCACCATCATTCAGCAAGGGGTGATAAATTTAAACCTAAATACACAGGAAACACGTTTTGGTTTAGCACAATCTGCAATTAGCCAGGACAGACCACTGCTGGGAAGGAAATCAATGCAAACAAGACCAGGCATCCAAAGGATGTGAGCACGAACAGGGGTTATGGTGGCACTGGGTAAAACAGCCATGCCCAGAGCTGACCATCCTGGCATCAGCAGGCACCATCCAAGGACAAACAGGTGGTGCTTGTGCTTCCCACATCCCAGCATGGTGTTTGACAGTGCCTGGATGCAACACCCATCTTACTACTTGATATCCTCCTTTCCCACACTGTCAGGAAACTGCATTGGTGCCAATTTCTACAAGTCTGCATTCAAAAGAGATGCTCCAGGACAGCCCTCTCATCCCACCTGTTTTCCTGATAAGACCACACATCTCACATGGGGAAATGTGGACACATCTGAGAAGATACACAGAAGTCTGGTGCCATTGCAGAGCACTGGGGTTGCTTTCCAGACTGGAGTCTCTGGTTCTCTCCTGTATATCCTGCCTGAGTGTGAAGAAAGGAGAAGCTTCATCTCCAGCAGAAAAATTTCCCATTTGTGGAAGTCACCCACAGCCTCACCACAGTCATCCATGGTGGGAACAAGCAGCAAACACACCACTCCTCACTCAGTCTGGGCTGGATCAGAGCAAAGCTGAGATCCATGGGATGGCAGGAAGGCCCTGGACATCAGCACTGCTGTCATCCCGCTCTGGTGCTGCGGGACTTCCAGGCACATGGAAATGTGGTGAGAGCTCTGGACCCAGAGGCTCAGATGAAACACCAGAAGCTCCACGGCCCTGAGTGGGACCGGGCTGGAAATCTGTCAAGCTTTCTCATGAGATTTCCTCTCTCCCTCCTGGTTCTGTTTGGACTGGAAACACCATGAGAATAACTTTCCTCCTTGCATTTCAGCAGTTTTGCTTCCGGGCCTGGGCTAAACAAGGAAGTGCAGAGGCGTGGGAACCGAGGGGAGACACAAACACATGGGAGCGCGGGATGAATGGCTCCAAATCCCTGCATGCAAGGCACTGCCTCCATCCCAGGGGTTCTCCTGCCAGCTGAACTCCTCTGCACAGGCTGACACTTCCAGGTGGAGGTGTTTATCTGTGGGTCAGATCCTTCTGTCCCTTAGGCAGAAAAGCACTCCCAGGAATAATTCAAATTTTTTAATGCTGTGAGACAAGAACTTTTGGACCAGGATCTTGGTGCCTTTTAAAGGCACATCACCCAGCCCACAGCAGAGCACTTGGACACAGAGCCCAAACCTCCTAACCTTTGTCCTTCTGTGGTAAAAGGGTTTGACTTCTTGATGTACTCATCATCTCAGCACCCTGAAAACAGAGTCCATTTCAGGTGTGGAGTACCACAAACCACTTCATGGGAGGCGGACCCATTCCTCCAGGATCCAAACTTCTCCACTACTCCACGCCTTCAGCATCCACTGACAAAACAAGTTGTGCCCACAGGAGCAGGTATGGCATGTAGGGATGAATAATGATCCTATCAACACATACATATTTCAGGATAAAATTCCAGCTTCACCACAGCCTAATGCACCACCCAGCATGTGTTTACACCAAACAATCAGTAACTCAAAGCTACAAAGAATGAGGAAATGGGAAGGAGTTTTTCCCATCCCAAGCAGCTTGCAATTTAAGGCATTGCTCTTTCCCATAAGTCTCCACCAGATTGGCATGGAAATCTCTTTGGGATTATGTGGATCTATTCAGCAGTTCAAAGGTTAATTGGAGCTACACCAGCATTGTGAGCAGAAAGGAAGGGACAATTTCTAGCAGCAAGGTCATGTATCTACTGAGCACATCCCTCTGGAGCATTCATCATTACTTAATTATCACTGTACTAATAGCTCACATGAATTAAAGTATCCAGGGTCTCTTAGGCTTTGTGGAAGAAGAAAACCTTCTGGGTTTTTTAAGTACCTCAAAACAGGAGATGGTGGAGCATCCTCCTGGCACAGCTGGCTCTGTCTCTGAGCACTTGGGGCAATCTTACTTGACTACGACTTCTAGGTAGGACTGGCCCAGACCACGGGCAAAGACGTTCCAGGTGAGTCTCAAAGACCTGCAGGCAGCACTGGCACAAGCCAGGAGAGGACCCAGTGACTAGAGAGGCCATTTAAGTGGCTTTAATTTGAAAGAGATTAGGGTTAGATTAGACATTAGGAAAGAATTTTTTACAGTAAGGGTGTTGAGGCCCTGGCACAGGTTTCCCAGAGAAGTTGTGGATGTCCCATTCCTGGAAGTGTTCAAAGCCAGGCTGGACAGGGCTCGGAGCAATCTGGTCTAGGGGAAAGTGTCCCCTCCATCCTTCCAGAGGCTCCTTACTGAGCAGGTTACATCTGAATTTGAGCCCATTAACGCCTGTTGCAAAACCACCTTCCCCTCCTGAATAGTCCTACCTGGTACCAGCACCTAGACAGGTTCTGCTGTCCTCCTGTCTGCATCATGTTCCTGCTCTGAACACATCCCCAGAGGCACAAGCGCAGCTTCTCCACGTCCTTGGCTCAGACAGAGAAGCACAGCCCTGAGCCGTGTCCTGCCCTCCCTGTCAGAAGAAGCAAGAGAGAGAGAAAGGCACCCAAGAGACACCCTGTGACTCTGGTCCCTGCCAGCTCTCTCCAATCTGCCCTGCCCAAGGCACTTTTCCCTGTCACAGTCTGGCACATCTATTTCAAATGCAGAGGATTGCCACATATCACAGGGAACAAGAAACAGATTCCCACCGGGGAAGCAGGGCCCTGGAGCAGAGTGGCGTCAATGACATGCCCTTGAGGTCCAGAGAAGGAGGACACAACTGCTTGTTAATCCTGCTTCCCAGCTGGTGATTTCTAGGGATAACCTAGCCAGGGAATTCTAGGGAAAACTTTAAAAGAACTTCTAGTAATCCACTGTGAGAATAAAATCCCCATCACTGCAGCTCACAAGGAGGCAACGCTGCTCGTTGCACAATAAACCATGTGAACCACTGGACACAGGAAAGTCTCCAGCAAAATCACCTCCTTCATTACTTGGTTCTAGGAACCCAGATGTGACCCTCTATGTTGGAGTAGATTACATGGTGGCCCCAAGCCCACCTTTTAGTCCCACTTTTCATGTTATCTTGTGCCTTTAATTAGTCTTGTTCACATGTTCACCCCTACCACATTCGCCTCTTTGCCCTTATCCCAGGCCTTCTCCCCAGCTTCCCCAGCCACCATGAGCCCTCAGCCTGTTCTTGACCTCTCAGCATTGCAGTCTTGAGCTCTTCAGACTTTGCCTGTGACTTTATGCTTCAGCACTTTTATTAATCCAGAGATGACTTGTCTTAGAGGACAGAAAATGAAGCAACCTGGAAACACAAGGCCGCATCGTTGCATCCCCAAAACACAAGCACATTCTCCATGCCCAGCTAGATGCTACCTGGCTCAGCCCTGCCACTGAGGGCCAAAATATGAATCAACAGGACAGTGCTGCACCTTTACAGAGGCAAGGAAAAGAGGCAGAGGTGAAGGTAAGTCACAAAATCAGAGCTGCATTACTCAGCATGGTCAGTTTGTCATTGCAGCACAATCCACCACCTGAGTCACAGAAATGGAATTGATTCCACTTAAATTTAGACCTTTAAAATTTAGAATCTTATGTCTGGCCACGGAGATTCAGGTTCTTTTACAGTGTGTGATTCATCTGACCTCTCTCAGACACTCTTGTAGATTGAATCACACTGGTTCTTCCTATTTCTCTACATTGGCAAAGAAGGGAGCTGACGGTGACTAGTTCATCCAAAGCCAGACATCTCAACTCTTCATGCCAAAATAAGAGCAAAGGAATCCCACTCTGGGTATTGTCATTTCTCCCTAATTGAAGGGCTTAAAACTTTCAAAGCAGAAGGACAATGACAGCTGAATTTGTGGTGGGGCTTTGCATGCCAACATTCAGAGACTGTTTCTTCCCTGCCAGCTCGCTCAGTTTAATTCATGGGAATGTCCAGAAACAGGAACCCCTGGAGCACAGCAAAAAAATGGGCCAGGCTCTGACATTTGTATGAGCAACCAGTTCTTAATTATTTGACTAACACAAGCATTGTGCAGCAACCATATGCATTGAGGGGTTTGTGGAGGTTTCTTTGTCACTCATGTACAAACCTCCACAAGGGTGTAGGGTTTCTGCAGAGTTTTGGGTACAAGAGCACAATGGTAAAACTGCAACTCTTCTCAGAATTTATAATGAAATTGCCCTTAAATGTAATTTGGGTCAGGAAGGCTCAGAGAGCCAGGAAAGGTGGGCTAACACTGATCAAATAGGAGATGTATCATGGACACGAGGCAAACCCTCCCATGTTCTAGAAAGGGTAGGAGCATCCTGGAAGCAGGACTGATGGGAAAACTACAGGAGTGGGGGTTTCTGCACAGAAAGGACACAATTACCCTGGGAGGAGGCTGCAAAGAGGTTCTCTGAGCCATGAAAATGGAGGCAAAATTACTCACAAGCCCCTGGATGTTGGATACCTGGAGAGATGTGGGCTCTCCTTTCACCAGGAGATAGGTCGAATATAGCTGGAAATTGGGGGTTTATCATTTCAGCTCCCCACCCCCAGAAGAATCGCTAGTTGAGAACTCTGAGGCAGAGCAGAGCCAGGAGGGAAGGAAATGTCTTGGGCTGTGCCCAGGGGCTGCACTCAGACCCCATGGGGCTACAGCAGGGCCAGGAGGAGAGCGCTGGGGAAGGAAGTCTTACGGCAAGGTCGGACAGCAGCTGTCTCCAGGAACGAATCCAGGAGCAGCATCCTCCTGGGATGGGCCAGGAGGATCTTGCGTTGACTGACTGCCCTTCCTGAGTTTGGGAGGAAATTAATCTTCCACCATGGGCTCCAGTTTATTTTTACATTGCAAGTTAGCCCAAAGGGAAAAAAAGAAAATCATAAAAACAATTCTATTCCCTAAAAGGAATCACAAATTTCACAGCGACCTAAGGAGATTAGTCAAATCCCTGTGACCGTCAGCAGTTTCACTTAGGTCAAAGCCTGGCATAACTCAACCTCTGTGAGAAGGGAGGAGTGGCGTGGACTGCCCAGCTCTGCAGCCTGGCCAGCCTCTCCAAGAGGGCCCTTCTGCAGTATCTGGAGGGAAATATCCCTTTTGCAGTCCCACAGCAAACAGTCAGACTGACCCGGAGTGCAGACTGCGAAAGGGAGCGTTATCTCTCGCAGATACCACAGTGAGACCTTCCAAGCTGGGAAGCAGGAGGAGGACCAATTTCCCAGGCTGGGAGACATCAAAGGCTGTGTGAAACCTTCCGAAAATGCTCACCCTGAATTTCTCATGCATGGGTGGGCATATGGGATAACTCTCCATAGGGTCAGGGAAATGTAGAAAGTGGAGCAGTCGGGTTCTGATTCGCCTCTTGCTCTGGGGAAGAAAATGAAGAGAATTCAGCTCAAAACCTAAAAATAAATATGCCACCCATAGGTTTGGCTTTGTGCAAAAACTGGCCTGAGTTAGGTAACCTAAGGCATTTTTTGGATGAAGTCATTTCCATCCCCTGGCAAACATGTCTGTGTTAATGGGCTCACAGAAGCATCAGTTTTTCAAGCTCAGACTTCATCCAGGGGATCAGTAATGTGGTGCTGCTGCTGTGGTGCTGCTGCTGCAATGCACACGGTGAGCAGAGAGGTGTTGGAGAAATAAACTGAGGACAAACTTTTGGATTTGGAAATGTTCAACACCAGGCTGGATTGGGGTTTGAGTAATCTGGTCTAGTGGAAGGTGTCCCTGCCCCTGGCAGAGGTATTAGAATGAGATGCTCTTTAAGGACCCTTCCAACTCAAATCATTTTATGATTCTATGATTACTCTAAGGAGAAATTGGGTTTTCAGCTTATACTCCAGAGCTTTTAAAAAAATCTGCCTCCTTTTCAGTGAGGAAGGGGCCTTTTGATAGAAACCCAACAGAAATTCTCCTGATATGTTGTGCAAACACATAATTTGCTTTACCTGGTATCATGAAGCCAAAGAGGATGGGAAATTCCAGTATCCTCCCTGCACTGCAGAGAAGCAGGAGGCTTTTGCAACTGTTTCTCTCTCTGATAAAGTTGTTGGTGAAGTTCTTAAAAAAAAATAACAACTTTTGCAATTCTTAGCTCTCCTCCCAAGGACACTTACTGTCTCTTTGTGGCTTCTTCATCACCAGTAGTACCAGATCTGAAGTTTTCAAAATTACAAGTCAGGAACTGGGAAATGCTTACACTGATTTAGAAACTAAAAGATTAAAAACAAAACAGCAAGAGACACCTCAACTGCAGGGACTTTTGAGTTTCTTCTGGTCTTTGAGCTTCTAAAATCAAGAGTGGGACAGTTCCATTTTGTTTTTTCTGAGTACCATCACATCTGCTTTTCTAACTTCTGTTTCTTTTCTGGTGTTGAGTTCTCTTCAGGGCAGAAAGCATCTTTCTGTCCTATCAATGTGCAGCCTTTAGCACAAGGTGGTCTTTGGCAGGATGCATCTTCTGGGCATGGGAAAAATGAAGGTGAATTGTTACAATCAGCTGGTTTACCTACAAAATACATAATCCCAGAGTGAACATTTGAGAAGTGAAGACAGCAGCTGGGATTAGGAAGACAGACAGCATCGTTGTCCACCACAGCTGGCAGCATTCTCAGTCTTTGGTACTTGGTCCTGACCCAGTGAGAGCTATCCTGTGGGGGAAAAGGAACAACAAAGAACAGAGAATCATGGACTCACAGAATTATTTGGGTTGGAAAGGACCTTAAAGATCATCTTGTTCCAAACCCCTGCCATGGGCAGGGACACCTTCCACTAGACCAGATTGCTCAGGGTCCCATCCAACCTGGCCTTGAACACTTGCAGGGATGGGGCAACCACTTTGTCATCACCATTGTCATCATCATCAATATTGCTCATTGTCAACACATCAGAATATCCTCTGCTAATCCTCAAACATCAGGGTGACCAAAAGAATGAGTTTGCACTAAGTGGGCTCAGATTAGTCAGAGGTAACGTGGCCCTTTGCTCCTGATGATTTCACCAATGTGACATTTGTTCTCATGCCTTTCTCCAGCCTCCACTTCCCTCAAAAAACCTGGAAATGCAGTTTCCCTAACTGGAAACACACATTTCATGGTAAGATTTTCCAGACCACTTTGGAATAGGTAAAGTGAGACAAAATTTTTCAGCACAGCTTTAGTAGAAGCTCACTGCTCTCACCTGGCCTTTCCTGTCTGTATCCTGACATATTCCTTCAGTAATCCCCAAGTCCTCTTGGCTTCATCTTTTTGTGGTGTTTGTTTCTTTGCCCTTCTTAAATAAACTATTGGCAGTTCCTATGGTAACATGCCTCATTCTTTCTCTCCTCCCTAAAAGTCTCTTCCCATTTAACAGGCTTTTAAAAAGGCTCTATTTATACTTTCTTTTGTTATCCTGCCCCTGCTCCCTTGCAGTCAGACAAGGGCAGGCACGGAGCAGAGCATGCACTACCCTGTGTTACTAATAATGGCCATCCATAAACACGAGAGCGAGCTGTGGGGATCAAAGCTGTGACCTTCATCGGGAGATGCTCTGCTCCTTCGAGCAAAAAGAAAGGAAACCTGAGACACAGCTGGCTCGGGAGGGAAGCACGGTTTGCAGGGGCCATCCCCACCCTCCCACTCTCCAGCAATGCACTGAAGGGCTGCAAGGCCCCCAAAGCAGCCAGCATGTGAAAAACAGCCTCGCTGTCTCTGCAGGCAGTTTCCACCTCCCCTCTCTCCTCAGTGTCAGACATTCATCTGCATTACCGGTAATTGGATAAAGAGAAAAATATGAGCTGTGCTTCTTTTTGCTTCCTATTCCGTGAAAAGAAAAGCTCCCCTCCTCTCTGTGCTTTCTCCTTTTAAATCTCAGGGCTATTACCAAGCATCAAGGTTTATTTCCTCAAGGTTTATTTCCTCAAGGTTCATTATATCATTTAAATGCAGATTACAACTTATCTTAACCCTTAGCTGGAGCAGTAGGTGGATTTTTACAATGACAGCTCATTGTTTCTCAGGCATTTCTCCTAATGAAAAACAAAGGGTCTGAAACAGTCCAAGTACAATTTGGTTCCTTTCTCCATTGAGAGGTTTCACTTGCACAGTCAGGCTGGTGCCAGAAACCACACGTTTTTTGGTCATCTTTAGGGTGTTCCAGGAAACATATTGTCAACAGATCTTTATTTTTCAGTAGGAAAAGCAAGTAGAAGAATGACTCTCCAGCCTTCTCTTTTTTTCCTCCACATAAATACAGCTTTCATGGCTTCTTTATTGATGAAGAATGACCCCCAACAGCTGTAAATCCATTTTCTTTGTCATGCTTGTGATCTCTCCTCTCTGGCCAGCACGAGAAACTGTGGTGCCCTCAAAGTGCCACTGCAGAAAGGGTTAAGGTATCTCAAACTACAGCCTCAATAAGCAGCTCGCAAAAGTGTCCTGTCCCCAGGGTAGGATCAGTGTATGAGAATTTGCTCAGATCATTTAATGTTTGTAACTTGATTTCCTGCCGGAAAGCTTCAGTGGGCGGAGTTTCTGCTGAACCAGACAGAACTAGAGCTATTTCCTTCTCCAGATTGCTTGTGCATGTCCAGTCAAGCTCAACTGAATTAATAGCAACCGGCTTGTTTCCCCCACACACCCCTTCCCATTCACCTTCTGCAGTGAAAATACGGGAAGTGAGTGATAATCTTGCTGCCAGGGCCTCAGGAGATGGGATGATCCCGCAACCTTGGGCAAGTCCCGTTCTTTCTCTGCACCTCTGGTCCACTTCTTGTTAAATTCTGGAGAAAGGATGCTCTAATGACCCGGCTCCTGCCCTGCTGATTTCCTACATGACCTTGGGAAAATCATTTAACATTTGCCTGCCTCCACCTTCCATGAAATGGAGAGGAAATCATCGGAAGGCTTCGCTCACGCTGCTGCCATCACCAGTAATAAACCACGGCCCAAGAGGACTGAAAGCAGAATTCTTTCCAGTTTGAGCTTAAAGACAAGTTGCTATTGCATCCTGAATAGTGTGGATCTGTGTTGGATCACCTGAAGCACTTCTGCAAGGAAAAAACAGCCCTGTTACCCCCACCACAATCCCAACTGCAAATTGATTCATTCATCCCCTGCCTCAGCCATCTCAGGAACCAGGAGTTTCTTTCACATGCACCACTGAATGCAACCAAACTTCCTGGGAAAGGCCAGATCCTGCTCCAGGTGCTTGGTTTTTCACCAAAGTTTTAGGTTTCATCAAAGTGGTCTGAGCTAAACCCCATCAAAGATGCTTTCATCAATACTAAGAACATCTACACAGGGTTGAATGCAAGGACCAGCCAAGTGGGATCCATGGATCTCACAGGAGAACAAATGTCTGGGGCCAGAGATCTACCCCATGTACAGCCTCAGGACTCTACTGGTTTGAATAGTGTCAGGTCACTTTATTTGGGGTTCAGTTGGTAATCCAGACTCTTCATTATTGAGGTGAAGGTGGGCAAGCCGCCTTTCCTCAGTCAATTTTCAGCAGGACCATTTGAAAACCCTGCCCGGAGAAAATAGCAAAGTCACCCCAAACAAAAGAAATGAAGCAGTGTGGGGTTTTTTTTCTCTCACAGGACCAAAGAGGAAATTCCTCTAAGGCACAGAGAAATTTCTGAGTGCTATGTTTCTCACCCTTTTTCCAACTGCTGTCTCCACACCAGCCTGTGAACCTCAGTGCTGGATGCCTGGGGCAGCAGCCTTTCCCCCCACCCAGATAGTATCATGTCCTTAGGATGTGTCTACACTCCCAGGTGGAGCTGGTTACACAGAATAGTCCTTTCCTTAGGCCTGGCTAAGTCTGGAGGCCTGGGTGTGAGACAGAAAGTAGGCACTGCTCCTTATCATACAAGGCAGATTATGCAAGAATGTCCTGTAATGAGGAAAAGAAGGTGCTTTGAATAGGTATGTGGGGTTGGCTGCAGGTAACTTCTGGCAGCAGCAGGGCTCTTGCAGCACGGACCAGCCCTGGTTTCCAGTGCCAGATGAAGTAGGGCAACCAGCTGCCCCACACCAACCTCCCTAAACCAAGTGATCATTTCACCTCCTTTCACAACAAAGCACGAAATTTGACGGCAACGTCAATGAAGACCTAAAACTCAAAAATCTTTATCTGCTGCTGTTATTTCATCTCCTTTCTGATTGCTGGCTCGTGTGCATGGGAATGCAACGTGTATGGTTTCATTTTCTGAATTGCAGTCACCCTGCAGACCACCTCCAGGCACGCTGGGGACCACCAGTAGAGCAGGCACCGCATGTGAAGAAGCCCTGCCCCGGGAGACCCATCCTACCTTCCCTGATGTGGTTAAAATGCCATTCCAGATTGCGGTGCCTGCAAGGATTTAACGATGTTCTCAGCCCAGAGGGGAGCCCTGGACTGTGCCCTGTGCCTGAGAAAGCAGCACTGAGCTCAGCTGTGCAGCAGGGCAGCTGTAAGAAACCAGGATATCTGCAGCAGTGGTAGAGTTCCTTTCAGAGCCTCCCCCATCTCTTTTACGTTCAAGTGCAACCTCTGAGTCCCTGGACCGAGCTCTTTCTGTTCTGAAGCCTTTGCTGGCTATTAATACCTGGGGAATCTGTGAAGTAGGCAAACAAGGTTTTGATGAGTGTGGGAAAACGAAAGGCGTTACCACATATGAGTGAACTTCAGTTTCACTCGCGCTGAATTAGTCAGTGCCTTCCAGTGAATTCCAAGTGCTGGTCCAGCTATTAAACGACTCTTCTTGAAGAGCTAAGTGCTCCATTTTTAGCCTCTACTGGAGGAAAAGCTAAATTTAAAAAATAATGTTTGAATCAGAGCTATTGCAAAGGCTTCGGGGTTGGGTTTTTTTTGGTGTGTTGTTTGGGGTGGGTTTTTCGTGTTTTTAAACTTTTTTATCTCTCCCAGAAAGAAAAAAAGTCTCCACTAGTCAACACACAGCAGTTTCTGGGACTTCTGCAAGATGGAGAAATCTGGGTCGCTTGTTATACCCGTGAATGTGATGTCTGAGTCAGGAAACCTCACTGAGATGTTGCAGCCCCAGAGGAACATGATGTGATAATGGCCTCACCAAAGGACTGGAAGTACCTGGTGTAGAGGGTCAAGATACAAGCTCCAGTGGCTGAGAAATTCAGTGGAGGACTTGCTCAATTTGAACATTTAGTGGATGGGAAAGAGGCATCACTCCTGGAATTCAACACTGACATCTCAAGAATTCATGTTTCACTTCCTACCCTGGAGGAGTGGTTCCTCCTGCAACCTTTCCAACCCAAAATTATCACTTCTCTGCTGCTTCCTCCTCTAACACAGTGGCTGTGAGAAGTGCTGTCTGCAGGTGGCAAGAAGCAGAGTCATTTTTTCCATCAGTTCACTGTTAATGGTGTCCTGGTCTTAAGAAAGTTGAGTTTGGCTGAAATGGAAATGACAGAAGGGGCAGGAAAAAAAAGATTACAGAAACTTAGACAAAGCAGGTGTATGGATTGCATTTCCATCCTTTCTGCAAACACAGGCTGCGTGGGTTTGATGCAGGAAAGTGTCCCAGCTGTAATACAAGCACTCTGACAAGCACACATTAAAACACAGCCAGCCTTTCCACTAACACTAAGGCAAACACAGCCCGCTGGGATCAGCATCTGTGCAGAGGCTGCAATCCTTCCACATTGCTTTTCAACGCATTAGGCTGGAAAACATGCTCAAGGACGCTCACGTGCACAGGAGATTGTCGATATTTGTGCTGAAAATCCATTCAAACACAGAAATTACAGCTAACATGAAGCCTACTTGATCCTCTTAAGGCTGTGACCTGATTGTGGAAGCATTTCTCTTTGCTTGTTTTTCTAAAATACAGAGAAACAAGGCAGAGGCTTGACTGAAGATGGATTCAGGCTTGCCAGGAGATCTGAAGGTGCTCCCCAGTTGCATTGCCCATCCATTTTTAATGCCTCCATTTCCCCTCCAGCTCACAATGGACAAAAGCTCCCCCAGTCAGGATATTCTCTGATTCTGTGGTGCCCAAGAGCAGCAGCCAAACTGAATTTACACCCCGGGCCAAGAAGCGAGCTCCAGGCACAGCAAGCCTTCAGCCTCACCCATGCAAGAGGGATCAAGCTGGGTTTGACAGCACTTCTGAGGGAATGTGGTGGAGCCTCACGCTGTTGGCCCTTTTTCCCCTGCCAGAGCTGTCAAGCTGAGGTTGTGCTCGAGCACTACAATTTGCCATGTGACATTTCAGATGGGAAGCAAAAGAACAGCTTTGCCAACCACCACTCTCAGGTTCTCCGCTAAATACAAAACAGATTACTGACATTTGTTGCGTCTGAGAGAAAGGCGGATCTGTTGTTTTTGCAAACAATAAAGGATGCAGAAAAACAAACATATCCCCTCGGAGCCAAGTGCAGTTCCCCATCGTGCCTGGGAATCCCCGTGGAAGGGAAAGGGGTCACGCTGTTCTAACAAGAAAAGATTTGACCAAAAATACCCAACCAAATGCAGCTACTGCAGCATTTTTATTTGCATTTTTTGTTTGTTTGTTTCAGTTCTCAGGTTTCTTGGCTTTTAAAGAAAGCAGGCACAGGCAGACTTCTCGGTGGGTCCCACCATCAGCAGCATTAGCAGGAGGACTTCTGCCCTCCAGAGCTTTCCCTGGGCTTTGCCAGACTGATTTTAGCACCACCGAAAGTCACGCTCTGAGTTTTCATTAAAAAAACGTTGATGTGAAAAACAGATAATTTTCTCACTTCGAGAAAGTAGCAGGGAGTCAGACAGCAGAACCTAAATGTGAATAGCATGGGAAGTCACAGGTTTTTTTCTGTTCTCAGCAGACTTCTTTGCAAGGTGTGAATTTGTTGATGCCTAACCAAGGTTAAGCTTATGCTCTGTGTTGAGAGGGGAAGAGGAAGGAGAGAATGAAAATCCCTTTCATCCAGCTGTGCACTTCAAACTTGCAGACACCAAATGTCTTGAATATCCTTTGAAACCAATCAACAGATCCCAAACTTTTATCCAAGGATCCATTTTATACATTTACAGAGGTACCACTGTAGTTGCATAAGATTCATTGTGTTAAGAAACTTTGGTAAATTTAACTTATTTCCTTTACTCTTGAAACAGTCATGTGCCAAATCAGCCTTTCTCAAGTCCTGCTGGAGGACTTGCTGTAGGTCCTGACAGGTTGGGGTGCCAAGGATGTGTTGTGTAACAGCCTGAAGCTGTGTCAGGGGAGGTTGAGGTTGGGTATTAGGGAAAGGTTCTTCACCCAGAGGGTGGCTGGGCACTGAACAGGCTCCCCAGGGAAGTGGTCACAGCACCAAACGTGGCAGAGCTCAAGAAGCATTTGGACAACACTCTCAGGTGTGATTTTTGGGGTTGTCCTCTGCAGGGCCAGGAGTTAAACTCGATGATCCCTGTGGGTCACTGCCAACCCAGGGTGTTCTATGATCTGTGCTTCCAGGTCAGCCCTTAACCACAGAGGAGGACTGCACACTTTGAACAATGTTCTCAGAAACAGAAAGCACTGTCAGACCAGTCTGGTTTAGTGCCTTTCAGGGAACAGGTAAAAATATCCTTAAATGCAATAACATGTGAGGATCTCCTGATATTCATCTCTACGTGTTTGTGTCTCCTGAGGAATCACCTCATCCTTCTGTGCCTGTGACCCCAAGCCCCCTATTATTCATTTTTTGAAGCCCTTGGCTGCCTCTGCAGTGACTTCCTCTATGAGAGTCCTCGACAAGCTAGAAATAAATGAAAACTTGTGATGGCATCAGGTGCTCTGCTCCTGTTCCTTTGAATTTGTGGTGGTTCTTTACACCACAGATCCAGACACAGTTTGTAGACACAAAGGTTGACAACCCGAGGCGAGGGCCTTGGCTATAATGTGACAGCAGCTCCTGAACTGTGCCAGCCTGAGTCCTCGACATGCTGGGTGACCCCTGTGCCTCACATGTACTCAGAACCACTAATGGGAGATGTTAAACATATCCTGTGTAGCCTCAGGAAAGGGCAGCCTCCTCCCTTCATGCAGCCTGACTGCCAGGGGACTGCCAGCATCTCCTCCCAGAGGACAGGGGACACTGCTGCACTGAGCCCAGGCCTGAGAGCCTGTGCTGTCTCCTCCTGACTCTGCCCCAGGCTCCTCTGTCTTCCTCAGCTTCCTCTTTGTCATCTTTGTTTTCTCCTTCTTCTTCTCCTTCTTTCTTCTCCCTCTTTTTTCTCCTTGTCCTCTTTCTCATCACCCTTGTCATCTTCATCTTCTTTCTTCCTCTTCTTCCTTCTTATTTTTTCTTTTTCTCCTCCTCTTCCTCCTTGTCATCACCATTTTCTTTCTTCTTCCTCTTCTTTCTCCTCCTCTTCCTCCTCATCTTCGTTTTCTTCTTCTTTGAATCACAGAATATTTTGGGTTGGAAGCGACCTCAAAGATCATCCAGTTCCACCCCCTGCCATGGGCAGGGACACCTTCCACTATCCCAGGCTGCTCCAAGCCCCATCCAGCCTGGCCTTGAACACTTCCAGGGATGGGACATCCACAACCTCTCTGGGCAACCTGTGCCGGTGCCTCACCACCCTCACAGGGAAGAGATTTTCCCTAATATCCCATCTAAACCTACGCTCTGCAGTTTAAAACAACTCTTGCTTCTCCAATCACTCCAGCCCTTTGCCCCCTCCAGCTCTCTTGGCGACCCTTCAGGCATCGGAAGGGGCTCTGAGTTCCCTGCGGAGCTTTCTGCGGCCCATGCTGAGCAATCCCGGCTCTCCGGGCCTATCTGCAGAGCAGAGCAGCTCCAGCCCTCGGGGCTCCATTTCTCTCCCTTCTCCCTTTCCGCCCCTTCCCTCACCCTCTCCTCACCCCCGACCCCGCCCCCTCA